>JAOXJP010103007.1:0-14332 GCA_025762735.1 Platanus orientalis | reverse complement strand
TAGAGGACATGTGTCACTCCCACCTTAATGGAGCACTATGGACATGATGGGAGCGGACCAAAGGATACGGCTCCTACACAAGATGATGATTCAATCTGGTCTTCTCAGCATTTACACATTCTTAAGAGTTTCTTTGAGCTTCTCCACATCCAAAAAGATTTCATGTCTGTTCTTGAATGTGGGTAGAAATATATTTATAGCTTTGAGAAGCTAAAAAAATCTGAAGGGGTGTGAGATCCTAATAGAATTCTCATCCTTAGGTTTCGGGGTTTAGTAACCTCAATTTTATTCAAAACCACATCAATATAACTATATCATTCAATAATTACAAACTAGTACATGACTAATTGCAATAACACTCTATAACACATTATAACTAAATCTCCAAGGATAAGAAGAAAGCAATAAAGTCATTCCTTACAAATATTTTACAAATATGTCCTTCCACTATACAACATTTCTTAATAACATTCTGGATGCTAAATTAATCATTGTTTTACCCATTTGGTCATTAAAATGTGTTCTTTAAGAACTTAAGTTTATTGGATATTTAAAACGTTTTTTATAAACAAAAAAAATTTGAAATTTGTTTACATTATAATTAAATTAATTTTGAAATTATTTGACAAACTCCATAAAAAACCGACTAGTACCATATTTTCTTGTCCAAACAAATCATGTATATCCTAAACTGAATGTATCTCTCACTTACGGGTAGTGGTATTTACACTCTCTCAAGTATCATGAGACTATCCAAACTATTCATGATATAGCTTCCAATTATGAATCACTGGTTGATAGTTCAAAATAATCAGCATGACAACTTAGAGAAATATAAATTCCTTAGTTCTAAAGAGGAGTCTGAAAATATGAACAACACTAATCTTAATAGTTACCAAATGTATTCATAATGGATATTTTTAGTACATTTACATAATGTACCCATATGTAAATTTGAAATCTCATTTTAATGATTGGGATTATATCATTTCATCATAAGATAGCTATACATGTAACAACTTTATAAGTGATGTGTCTCGTATCACATAAAACAATAAAATTTTAGGTCTACAAAAATTGGATTATCAAATCTTTTTATACATTCTAATGTGTCTAACATCATATTTTGTAATTTGAGGACTACCTATCTCATCTAATAAGATCAAATAATTATCTATATAAATAAATAAATACATGTGATGATGAATGAGAGGTTTTGCTTTATTTAATGAACAAGAAAATATACTTATATATTTTGTGAATGGTTTTGTTAGGATACATATTTCCAACATAATGTTCTTGGTTGTTTCTTTACAATGTCGTTTCTTCAAGAGATCATCAAATATTCCAAAACTTTCTTCTACATATAAGGCTTCTCTCATTTTATTAATGAGAAGAGGTTGTTGTGATTTGAGCTGCCACATGCATAGGTGTTTTCAATTGGATTAATTATGTACATTCTTCTAAGAGTTATCATGAAATGCCATTTTTCTAGATAGGCTGCGTACAATGTCATGTGGGCTGCTGGGACTTGTCCATGTATACATTTGTTTCTTTATCTACGACTACACGTGTAATTTACCGTTTGCTGTTTCTCAAAGCATCCCTTTTACGCTTGGGCATGGTAACTTCTTAATGGTGCCCAAAAGTCATTCTCTTTATAGGTTATGAGTGCACTGTTATTTTTTGGGGCACGATGTTATTAAACAGTAATGGTAAGGGAGGTACTGTTCTTATCTTCTTATAAAGAAAAAAAGATAAGGGAGGTACTGCTCATTAAACCATGATTCCGCCGGTCGAGCTTGGCGGTGAGATTGCTGGGGTTGTAGGACGGTAGCATGTTCCCTGCTTGGGGGATTAAAATTGTACTCTCACGTGGTAACCAATTAACCCTAAATTTCTTTAGGTATTTACATGTATTTTTCTGCAATTAGGAATATAAGAGTTTTTCGCATATTTTCTTTCAGCATAGTAAAACTTCTATGACTCCATGATTTATTTTTGTGTTTGAGATTTTCTTCATAAATCATGTATTCTTGTGGTGGTCTTATTTGTTTGTTTTTCTTTTAAATTAATATTGTATCCCAGGTTCAGAGATTAGGTAATCCATGACATACACAAAGTAACTATTTAGTGGCGTTTGTAACTTATTCCTTTTATTGGCTAAGAACACACATGTCATTTTCTGATTGATGCTTGATGACCTTTCTAGAGTTCTGATCTATGAATGAGAATGCCACATGTTGCTTGTTTACAGGTGCATGGAGCTTTTTTTTTTTTTTCTTTCGTCATGAATAACCACATATCACAATTGAATTGGTGCTCCTAAAGGTTTTTTTTTGGGTAAATGACTGAAATTTATATTAAATCTTAGAGAGAGAGAGAGGAACACACAACTCTTTAGAAAGAGCAAGAGCTTTCAAATTCGCATCAAATGAATCAAGATTCCAGCAACCTTCCTTATTTGCGATCGTAGAGTTGCCTTTTCCTTGTATGATAGGCGCCGGAGAAACTGTAAACAATTATTAGACTGGCTCAGTGTAGGTTTTGGTGTGTCGCATGTGCACAAATTTTCATACGTTCGCTGGTTTGATTTTTTCGTTGCAACAGATCCACGAAGTGCTTATTTTCCTTTCTTATGTTTCTTAGTTGAGAAAGAGGTGTTGTTGGACTTGGCTCATTAATTTGTTAAAGGCAATGCAATATCTGTTTGAAGTCTTACGACTAGGGATACAAGACTTAAAAAGAAAAACCTGGGGCACCAAAATTTGCCATGCTCCTCACGTTTAGAGGACCCCACTTCACAGATTAACTAGACCATCAATCAAAATAAAAAATATGACCCATTCGATGCGGAGTAAATGCTCTACTTCCCCAGTCTCTCAGACACAAAGGTTCACATGATGTTTTCTTTTGAAAGGGTGGAAATATCCTGTCTAGGATTAGGTGTTTAGGACACCAGGGGACATCATTTAAAATAAAATGGACATGAATTTGATATTTCATCAAACCCCTGCTCATTTTATTTTATTTTAAGTCCTTTGATGCCTTGGACACCAAATCCTGGACATAACATTTATTTCATTTTTGAAAACCTTTTTTACATTTTAATTCTATACATTCCCGTCTGGCTTTGTACGTGGGAGCATGTGAGTAGACAATTTGGGAGTAAAACATTTGCTTCTCACATCTAGTTTGTTATGTCGCAATGCGTTTGGCTTATGTGTGCACAAAATTTGTGTCCAACATGTGTTTAAAAGCCTGTGAACACTTACATTGGCATTGAAAAGTGATAAGTATGTACCCCAAAAATTACAAGTCACTTTTCAATGCTGATGTAAGTGTTCTCAACCCCCTGCGACATGCACTGGACACGGATTTTGTGTACATAAAAGCCAAGCCGGTCGCAATGGGAAAGTTGGACGAATAGTTTTCAGAGGAGTAGGTGAACCTGGGCCCAACGCATGAACGAAGAAGCTCCCAGATACTTGAAATATTCGTGTTGACATTCAAAAAAATAAAATGCCACATATGCTCTTACGTCTCTCGTTTCTGGTCTGCTAGTCATATCTCTCCATTCAAACAGGAAGTGATTCAAACCCGCCTGTGGTCTACGTACACGTAACAACTATGGGCTTTCATCTTTGAGATACAAATCCTGTGCTGCACTTTAATTTTAAAGTGTGGTATAGTATGACATCATCTACAGAGCAACACGTATCCCTAAAATTAAAAATCACTCACAAAAAGTGAGAATTATTCACCAAATTTTATTTTTTCCACTTTTAGGATACAAGTCAGCTGTCGCAGTCAATGCCATACTATACCATACTTTAAGCTGCCGTGGAGGATTTGGACTCGTTATCATTGAACGCTCTTGCCATTACACAGCTCGCTTTGCGTGCGCAACATGGAAGTCACGAAGACTTGGTCGTAGGTTGACGGATGACTTGGTTCATACTTCATAGACGACAGCTTCCAAGTTCCAACTACTCCTACTCCTATAAATCCATCTTCTCCCCTTTTCCCTTCTTCACCTCAAACCTTTAAATCACCCACCCCACACCAAAGCAATTTCAAGGGATTTCTTTATAATTAATCCGGTCGCCTAACTATGAAGGCAATAACACCAACCATCCATCACCATCTTCCTCCTGTCTCCTCTGATTCCACCAGGGTGAATCGATTCCTCATGGTTTGTGCCCATCAAAATAACAGTACCCTTGAGCCTCAACGGCATCAAAAGACTGTTGTTCCGGCTCGTCTTGCTGAATCACTCTCCAATCTCTTCCATCTCCATGTACAGACCCCTCACCCTCGTCCCCACCTTCACTACATAGATTGGAATTCCATACACCACAACAATCAAACGGTTCCACTGTCACCCAAGGAGAACATATCCACAAAATGGGGAGAAATTCATGGTTTGTCTGATTGGAACAACCTTCTAGATCCATTGCACCCTTGGCTTCGACAAGAGATCATCAAGTATGGTGAATTTGCTCAAGCAACATACGATTCTTTCGACTTTGATTCCTTCTCCGAGTATTGTGGGAGCTGTAGGTATAACCCTCAGAAACTGTTCGACCAATTAGGACTTAGTAAGAATGGGTACACGGTGAGCAAATACATCTATGCCATGTCTCACATAGATGTGCCACAGTGGCTCGAGAGGTCACACTTGGTGGACACATGGAGCAAGGACTCTAATTGGATGGGCTATGTGGCTGTTAGCAATGACGAAGAATCGCTTAGGATCGGAAGAAGAGACATTGTCGTGGCATGGCGTGGCACCATGGCACCCTCCGAATGGTTTGCAGATCTACAAGGGAAATTGGAGGCAATTGGAGATGGGGATGTGAAGGTTGAACATGGGTTCCACACCATCTACACATCTAAGAGTGATTCTACTAGGTATAACAAGACAAGTGCATCAGAGCAAGTGATGAAAGAAGTAACTAGACTAGTTAACTTGTATAGAGCAAGGGGTGAAGAAGTGAGCCTGACCATCACTGGCCATAGCTTGGGTGGTGCCTTGGCTCTCCTCAATGCTTATGAAGCTGCTGCAGCACTGCCCAATCTTCCTATTAGTGTCGTTTCCTTCGGTGCACCAAGAGTCGGGAATGTCGCGTTCAGAGACAAGCTTCAGCAGATGGGAGTAAAAACATTACGCGTTGTTGTGAAGGAGGATCTAGTCCCTAAGATGCCTGGAATACTGTTCAATGAAGGTCTCAAGAAGTTTGATGAGATCACAGGGACACTCGAATGGGTTTACACGCATGTAGGAGCAGAATTAAAACTTGACGTGCGAGCATCACCCTACCTCAAGCATGGGTTCAATTTGCCAGGGTTCCATAGCTTAGAAACATATCTCCATCTCATCGATGGTTACCACAGTAGCATGTTGACGTTCCGGTCGGATGCACGGAGGGACCTTGCATTGGTGAATAAGGCTTGTGGGATGTTGGTAGATGAGCTAAGGATCCCAGAGTGCTGGTTCCAATTGGCCCACAAAGGACTGGTTCGTAACTCCTATGGTAGATGGGTTAAACCCAACAGAGACCCTGAAGACATACCCTCGCCTTCTACTGAAACACCTAACCCAACTTTTGTTGATTAGTATTTCTGAAAAGTGTGAATGGCATTGAACCTTTGTTGTCTCCTTGACGAGAATTTTGTAAAGAAAAAAATATTTTTAACAGAAAAAAATTGTATACTCAATGTTTCTCTGCTGCTGACGATGGATGTTATGAGAAATTTATTTTGGCTTATCGCAACCACTTCCTTGGTCTCTGTCTCTTATAATTTCTTCCTTGCCTTATTTTTTCAACATCTCTTATGCTTCTCTGATGTCACCCAATTTCAGTTTGATAGCGGTACGTTGCCTCGCGCCATTACTTGACCTACTTTGGCCTGATTTAGAAAAATATTCGAGCTACATTGCAAAGCAGCTTAGGATATCTGCATCTATGACTCGATCCATGAAATTAGCCAAGCATTTTATTCGAACAACTGATAATATTATTAACAACTATTCATATTTTTACAGAAATAGTATCCCCAATAACTAATAAAATACTAAAACATCTTAAAATAATAATTAGTTAGTACGTTTAGGTTATTTGTTATGCCCATTAGATGGGCTGCTCTACCATGAAATACCAAATGAAATGAACGTTACTCAAATGCATTATTTGTCCTTTGGAACAATCTAGGCATTGTCCTTGGTCTTTTCGTGACTAGAGAACTTAAATTTGAATTTTTCTTTTTATTGTTGTATGTGTTTGGAACAATCTAGGCATTGTCCTTTGTTCTGATACAAGCTATTGTTTTTGTTTATCAACGACAACATTTTCATTACCAAAAAATAAAATAAAAAAGTCTCAATACATAACATGTGCTAAATTATTCGACTTATCCTCTTTTAACAATTCAACAATTCATGTTCCTATTACAAAATTTTAGTGGCACGTGTGTTGCACACATTGTAGAAATGGAGCTTGGATTACATACAAATGAAGTTTGTACTAATGCATTCAAACAGCACCATCAGTGCCGAAAAGTGACTTACACTTTTTTTGGGGGGGAGGGTGCTTACCACTTTTCAGTGCTGATCTATCCGTCCCCTGACGCCACATTGATGCATCAGTACGAAATTCATTCGTACCTAATCTTTTCTGGTAGAAATGGGACTATAATCAATTGGAAGTTTGCTTGGAAATTAAAAGTGGGTGTGAAATTCATTATGAACATTGAAGGAAGGTGTATACAATTGTAAATAGGAGAATGTTGGAGTTGCAGAACCAATCATTATATTCCACATTTTGGGATATACAGGCCTAAACCACTCACAATTGATGCAATAAAGAATACAAAAACAGAAAAGAAATCAACAACCACACATAAGATAGGGATTTTTACGTGGTTCTACCAAGATGCCTACATCCACAGGAAGATCTGTTCTTCTCTATATGAGAAAAGTAAAAGATGTACAAATCTCTCACCCTATAACCAAAGCCCTTAACTTTGTTATACCTTTATCGATCACTTATTTTAACCTTGTGAAAAACTTCTCTTCTCACATTCTCTCACAACCGAGAGGACCTTGAGAATAATAGAAAGAGAGGAAGCACCTCATCCACTACTCTCATATATATATATATATATATATATATATATATATGAGAGTAGTGGATGAGGTGCTTCCTCTCTTTCTATTATTCTCAAGGTCCTCTCGGTTGTGAGAGAATGTGAGAAGAGAAGTTTTTCACAAGGTTAAAATAAGTGATCGATAAAGGTATAACAAAGTTAAGGGCTTTGGTTATAGGGTGAGAGATTTGTACATCTTTTACTTTTCTCATATAGAGAAGAACAGATCTTCCTGTGGATGTAGGCATCTTGGTAGAACCACGTAAAAATCCCTATCTTATGTGTGGTTGTTGATTTCTTTTCTGTTTTTGTATTCTTTATTGCATCAATTGTGAGTGGTTTAGGCCTGTATATCCCAAAATGTGGAATATAATGATTGGTTCTGCAACTCCAACATTCTCCTATTTACAATTGTATACACCTTCCTTCAATGTTCATAATGAATTTCACACCCACTTTTAATTTCCAAGCAAACTTCCAATTGATTATAGTCCCATTTCTACCAGAAAAGATTAGGTACGAATGAATTTCGTACTGATGCATCAATGTGGCGTCAGGGGACGGATAGATCAGCACTGAAAAGTGGTAAGCACCCTCCCCCCCAAAAAAAGTGTAAGTCACTTTTCGGCACTGATGGTGCTGTTTGAATGCATTAGTACAAACTTCATTTGTATGTAATCCAAGCTCCATTTCTACAATGTGTGCAACACACGTGCCACTAAAATTTTGTAATAGGAACATGAATTGTTGAATTGTTAAAAGAGGATAAGTCGAATAATTTAGCACATGTTATGTATTGAGACTTTTTTATTTTATTTTTTGGTAATGAAAATGTTGTCGTTGATAAACAAAAACAATAGCTTGTATCAGAACAAAGGACAATGCCTAGATTGTTCCAAACACATACAACAATAAAAAGAAAAATTCAAATTTAAGTTCTCTAGTCACGAAAAGACCAAGGACAATGCCTAGATTGTTCCAAAGGACAAATAATGCATTTGAGTAACGTTCATTTCATTTGGTATTTCATGGTAGAGCAGCCCATCTAATGGGCATAACAAATAACCTAAACGTACTAACTAATTATTATTTTAAGATGTTTTAGTATTTTATTAGTTATTGGGGATACTATTTCTGTAAAAATATGAATAGTTGTTAATAATATTATCAGTTGTTCGAATAAAATGCTTGGCTAATTTCATGGATCGAGTCATAGATGCAGATATCCTAAGCTGCTTTGCAATGTAGCTCGAATATTTTTCTAAATCAGGCCAAAGTAGGTCAAGTAATGGCGCGAGGCAACGTACCGCTATCAAACTGAAATTGGGTGACATCAGAGAAGCATAAGAGATGTTGAAAAAATAAGGCAAGGAAGAAATTATAAGAGACAGAGACCAAGGAAGTGGTTGCGATAAGCCAAAATAAATTTCTCATAACATCCATCGTCAGCAGCAGAGAAACATTGAGTATACAATTTTTTTCTGTTAAAAATATTTTTTTCTTTACAAAATTCTCGTCAAGGAGACAACAAAGGTTCAATGCCATTCACACTTTTCAGAAATACTAATCAACAAAAGTTGGGTTAGGTGTTTCAGTAGAAGGCGAGGGTATGTCTTCAGGGTCTCTGTTGGGTTTAACCCATCTACCATAGGAGTTACGAACCAGTCCTTTGTGGGCCAATTGGAACCAGCACTCTGGGATCCTTAGCTCATCTACCAACATCCCACAAGCCTTATTCACCAATGCAAGGTCCCTCCGTGCATCCGACCGGAACGTCAACATGCTACTGTGGTAACCATCGATGAGATGGAGATATGTTTCTAAGCTATGGAACCCTGGCAAATTGAACCCATGCTTGAGGTAGGGTGATGCTCGCACGTCAAGTTTTAATTCTGCTCCTACATGCGTGTAAACCCATTCGAGTGTCCCTGTGATCTCATCAAACTTCTTGAGACCTTCATTGAACAGTATTCCAGGCATCTTAGGGACTAGATCCTCCTTCACAACAACGCGTAATGTTTTTACTCCCATCTGCTGAAGCTTGTCTCTGAACGCGACATTCCCGACTCTTGGTGCACCGAAGGAAACGACACTAATAGGAAGATTGGGCAGTGCTGCAGCAGCTTCATAAGCATTGAGGAGAGCCAAGGCACCACCCAAGCTATGGCCAGTGATGGTCAGGCTCACTTCTTCACCCCTTGCTCTATACAAGTTAACTAGTCTAGTTACTTCTTTCATCACTTGCTCTGATGCACTTGTCTTGTTATACCTAGTAGAATCACTCTTAGATGTGTAGATGGTGTGGAACCCATGTTCAACCTTCACATCCCCATCTCCAATTGCCTCCAATTTCCCTTGTAGATCTGCAAACCATTCGGAGGGTGCCATGGTGCCACGCCATGCCACGACAATGTCTCTTCTTCCGATCCTAAGCGATTCTTCGTCATTGCTAACAGCCACATAGCCCATCCAATTAGAGTCCTTGCTCCATGTGTCCACCAAGTGTGACCTCTCGAGCCACTGTGGCACATCTATGTGAGACATGGCATAGATGTATTTGCTCACCGTGTACCCATTCTTACTAAGTCCTAATTGGTCGAACAGTTTCTGAGGGTTATACCTACAGCTCCCACAATACTCGGAGAAGGAATCAAAGTCGAAAGAATCGTATGTTGCTTGAGCAAATTCACCATACTTGATGATCTCTTGTCGAAGCCAAGGGTGCAATGGATCTAGAAGGTTGTTCCAATCAGACAAACCATGAATTTCTCCCCATTTTGTGGATATGTTCTCCTTGGGTGACAGTGGAACCGTTTGATTGTTGTGGTGTATGGAATTCCAATCTATGTAGTGAAGGTGGGGACGAGGGTGAGGGGTCTGTACATGGAGATGGAAGAGATTGGAGAGTGATTCAGCAAGACGAGCCGGAACAACAGTCTTTTGATGCCGTTGAGGCTCAAGGGTACTGTTATTTTGATGGGCACAAACCATGAGGAATCGATTCACCCTGGTGGAATCAGAGGAGACAGGAGGAAGATGGTGATGGATGGTTGGTGTTATTGCCTTCATAGTTAGGCGACCGGATTAATTATAAAGAAATCCCTTGAAATTGCTTTGGTGTGGGGTGGGTGATTTAAAGGTTTGAGGTGAAGAAGGGAAAAGGGGAGAAGATGGATTTATAGGAGTAGGAGTAGTTGGAACTTGGAAGCTGTCGTCTATGAAGTATGAACCAAGTCATCCGTCAACCTACGACCAAGTCTTCGTGACTTCCATGTTGCGCACGCAAAGCGAGCTGTGTAATGGCAAGAGCGTTCAATGATAACGAGTCCAAATCCTCCACGGCAGCTTAAAGTATGGTATAGTATGGCATTGACTGCGACAGCTGACTTGTATCCTAAAAGTGGAAAAAATAAAATTTGGTGAATAATTCTCACTTTTTGTGAGTGATTTTTAATTTTAGGGATACGTGTTGCTCTGTAGATGATGTCATACTATACCACACTTTAAAATTAAAGTGCAGCACAGGATTTGTATCTCAAAGATGAAAGCCCATAGTTGTTACGTGTACGTAGACCACAGGCGGGTTTGAATCACTTCCTGTTTGAATGGAGAGATATGACTAGCAGACCAGAAACGAGAGACGTAAGAGCATATGTGGCATTTTATTTTTTTGAATGTCAACACGAATATTTCAAGTATCTGGGAGCTTCTTCGTTCATGCGTTGGGCCCAGGTTCACCTACTCCTCTGAAAACTATTCGTCCAACTTTCCCATTGCGACCGGCTTGGCTTTTATGTACACAAAATCCGTGTCCAGTGCATGTCGCAGGGGGTTGAGAACACTTACATCAGCATTGAAAAGTGACTTGTAATTTTTGGGGTACATACTTATCACTTTTCAATGCCAATGTAAGTGTTCACAGGCTTTTAAACACATGTTGGACACAAATTTTGTGCACACATAAGCCAAACGCATTGCGACATAACAAACTAGATGTGAGAAGCAAATGTTTTACTCCCAAATTGTCTACTCACATGCTCCCACGTACAAAGCCAGACGGGAATGTATAGAATTAAAATGTAAAAAAGGTTTTCAAAAATGAAATAAATGTTATGTCCAGGATTTGGTGTCCAAGGCATCAAAGGACTTAAAATAAAATAAAATGAGCAGGGGTTTGATGAAATATCAAATTCATGTCCATTTTATTTTAAATGATGTCCCCTGGTGTCCTAAACACCTAATCCTAGACAGGATATTTCCACCCTTTCAAAAGAAAACATCATGTGAACCTTTGTGTCTGAGAGACTGGGGAAGTAGAGCATTTACTCCGCATCGAATGGGTCATATTTTTTATTTTGATTGATGGTCTAGTTAATCTGTGAAGTGGGGTCCTCTAAACGTGAGGAGCATGGCAAATTTTGGTGCCCCAGGTTTTTCTTTTTAAGTCTTGTATCCCTAGTCGTAAGACTTCAAACAGATATTGCATTGCCTTTAACAAATTAATGAGCCAAGTCCAACAACACCTCTTTCTCAACTAAGAAACATAAGAAAGGAAAATAAGCACTTCGTGGATCTGTTGCAACGAAAAAATCAAACCAGCGAACGTATGAAAATTTGTGCACATGCGACACACCAAAACCTACACTGAGCCAGTCTAATAATTGTTTACAGTTTCTCCGGCGCCTATCATACAAGGAAAAGGCAACTCTACGATCGCAAATAAGGAAGGTTGCTGGAATCTTGATTCATTTGATGCGAATTTGAAAGCTCTTGCTCTTTCTAAAGAGTTGTGTGTTCCTCTCTCTCTCTCTAAGATTTAATATAAATTTCAGTCATTTACCCAAAAAAAAACCTTTAGGAGCACCAATTCAATTGTGATATGTGGTTATTCATGACGAAAGAAAAAAAAAAAAAAGCTCCATGCACCTGTAAACAAGCAACATGTGGCATTCTCATTCATAGATCAGAACTCTAGAAAGGTCATCAAGCATCAATCAGAAAATGACATGTGTGTTCTTAGCCAATAAAAGGAATAAGTTACAAACGCCACTAAATAGTTACTTTGTGTATGTCATGGATTACCTAATCTCTGAACCTGGGATACAATATTAATTTAAAAGAAAAACAAACAAATAAGACCACCACAAGAATACATGATTTATGAAGAAAATCTCAAACACAAAAATAAATCATGGAGTCATAGAAGTTTTACTATGCTGAAAGAAAATATGCGAAAAACTCTTATATTCCTAATTGCAGAAAAATACATGTAAATACCTAAAGAAATTTAGGGTTAATTGGTTACCACGTGAGAGTACAATTTTAATCCCCCAAGCAGGGAACATGCTACCGTCCTACAACCCCAGCAATCTCACCGCCAAGCTCGACCGGCGGAATCATGGTTTAATGAGCAGTACCTCCCTTATCTTTTTTTCTTTATAAGAAGATAAGAACAGTACCTCCCTTACCATTACTGTTTAATAACATCGTGCCCCAAAAAATAACAGTGCACTCATAACCTATAAAGAGAATGACTTTTGGGCACCATTAAGAAGTTACCATGCCCAAGCGTAAAAGGGATGCTTTGAGAAACAGCAAACGGTAAATTACACGTGTAGTCGTAGATAAAGAAACAAATGTATACATGGACAAGTCCCAGCAGCCCACATGACATTGTACGCAGCCTATCTAGAAAAATGGCATTTCATGATAACTCTTAGAAGAATGTACATAATTAATCCAATTGAAAACACCTATGCATGTGGCAGCTCAAATCACAACAACCTCTTCTCATTAATAAAATGAGAGAAGCCTTATATGTAGAAGAAAGTTTTGGAATATTTGATGATCTCTTGAAGAAACGACATTGTAAAGAAACAACCAAGAACATTATGTTGGAAATATGTATCCTAACAAAACCATTCACAAAATATATAAGTATATTTTCTTGTTCATTAAATAAAGCAAAACCTCTCATTCATCATCACATGTATTTATTTATTTATATAGATAATTATTTGATCTTATTAGATGAGATAGGTAGTCCTCAAATTACAAAATATGATGTTAGACACATTAGAATGTATAAAAAGATTTGATAATCCAATTTTTGTAGACCTAAAATTTTATTGTTTTATGTGATACGAGACACATCACTTATAAAGTTGTTACATGTATAGCTATCTTATGATGAAATGATATAATCCCAATCATTAAAATGAGATTTCAAATTTACATATGGGTACATTATGTAAATGTACTAAAAATATCCATTATGAATACATTTGGTAACTATTAAGATTAGTGTTGTTCATATTTTCAGACTCCTCTTTAGAACTAAGGAATTTATATTTCTCTAAGTTGTCATGCTGATTATTTTGAACTATCAACCAGTGATTCATAATTGGAAGCTATATCATGAATAGTTTGGATAGTCTCATGATACTTGAGAGAGTGTAAATACCACTACCCGTAAGTGAGAGATACATTCAGTTTAGGATATACATGATTTGTTTGGACAAGAAAATATGGTACTAGTCGGTTTTTTATGGAGTTTGTCAAATAATTTCAAAATTAATTTAATTATAATGTAAACAAATTTCAAATTTTTTTTGTTTATAAAAAACGTTTTAAATATCCAATAAACTTAAGTTCTTAAAGAACACATTTTAATGACCAAATGGGTAAAACAATGATTAATTTAGCATCCAGAATGTTATTAAGAAATGTTGTATAGTGGAAGGACATATTTGTAAAATATTTGTAAGGAATGACTTTATTGCTTTCTTCTTATCCTTGGAGATTTAGTTATAATGTGTTATAGAGTGTTATTGCAATTAGTCATGTACTAGTTTGTAATTATTGAATGATATAGTTATATTGATGTGGTTTTGAATAAAATTGAGGTTACTAAACCCCGAAACCTAAGGATGAGAATTCTATTAGGATCTCACACCCCTTCAGATTTTTTTAGCTTCTCAAAGCTATAAATATATTTCTACCCACATTCAAGAACAGACATGAAATCTTTTTGGATGTGGAGAAGCTCAAAGAAACTCTTAAGAATGTGTAAATGCTGAGAAGACCAGATTGAATCATCATCTTGTGTAGGAGCCGTATCCTTTGGTCCGCTCCCATCATGTCCATAGTGCTCCATTAAGGTGGGAGTGACACATGTCCTCTA
>JAOXJP010102996.1:0-11690 GCA_025762735.1 Platanus orientalis | reverse complement strand
AGATCCAAGCTTCTAGCATCTTATTAAGCTTGTGGAGAAGAAGATTTTCTCTCTTCTCTCAAGTTTTTCCCAAACACTACAAAAAAATAAAACTTTTAGCGGCGGTCATAAACTGCAACTAAAACTTTAAACACCATCGCTACAAGTATTAGTAGTGGCCAAGATAACGCCACTACATCCTGTGCCGCAGATATCTTTGGTGGTGGTTTTATTGACAATTTTTAGTATCCGCTACTAATAAATGTTTTATTAGCAGTGGTCATTAAATGCCGCTAAATATTTTAGTTCCAGGCATTTGCGGTAGTCCCTAACTACTAATTGTCTTGTGATTTTTTTAATTGTTGATAAAATGGATAAGTATCCAAATATGCCATTTTTGCCAAAATTTTGACAACATAACGACTATAATATGGACTCTTAGGGATAAAAAGTGATTCCTATTTCACTATATATAGTCACCTGATAGTCCACACAGTTTATAAAAGCTTAAAGTAAAGTATGCATATAACAAAATATAAAAATAAAATGAATCAAAATATAAACAATCATGTTTTACTAAAATACAAACAATGTATCAAAAACAAAATAAAATATCGAATGGTAGCCTGATCCTCTACACACAAGCTAAGCCATCAATGTTGCTCCCTCGCTGCACAAAAGAAATTATTTTATTAGTCTACTTAATAATATCGATTAAATATTTAAAAAGCTAGTTGTAAAAGAAATAATACAGATGATATTATACCTTCTTCCAATATCCTTCTAAGCTCAACCATCTCAACCCCTTGCGCTACTTCTCTCTCTTCAAATCCCTTCATTCTATCTTCAACAAGCTTCTCCATGTACTCATTCTTTTCCTTCACATGCATGTGCAGACAATGATGACCCCCAAACACTAGTCAGAGTCGCACCAAAACCAAGCCCTCGTGCCCGACCATGTCTCTCTAGTCCCATGACCTGAGAGTACACTTCGGTTCGAGAGGTCGAGTCCTGTAACCCCTAAGGCTGCGAAACCATCAATTCTATATATGATGCTACAACAGTGCGACAATAAGTTAGTGTAATAAAAATTTCTATTAAAGATAACAATATTGTAAGTCATTATTATTTGGATTACTTGACACTTACAATTTTTTCGATAGCTTCGTTATGCACCGACTGTCTTCTCTTATTTACATGGGTTTTAATAATATCTTTGCATGGGAAGGGTCTACAAAACTCTTCTTACGTTTTAAAAACCAAGTGATAATTAAACACAATCAAATGTATATATATATATATTATACTAAAACACACAACATATTACAACATTTACTTCCTCATGGCATACTCTAGCAAAACTCTTCATTCCCGACGTATAAGGAAGGGTCTGGTGGGATCTATCTAATTTATTTCTTTTGCTCATCTTTTGTAATTGCAAATATTGTTAGTTGATGAGTAAATTCCACTAATCCTCAACCATATGGGGAGGTACAACTGCATGTGGATCCTCTGATTCTGACATGCAATCATAGTGGTTTTTTTTTCTTCAATGCACGCTTATGGTCCCTCCATTTCTTCCTGATAGAGTCAACACTATACCTTTTACTTCAGGAAGAACGACAATTTTTTCCTACAACATAGTTATAGTCTAAGAATATTATTATAATAATGTTATTGTAATTATTTGTGAAAATTGAGAAAAATATAAAATTGGAAATAATCATACTTACAAAGAGTTGGGTCCATGCCACCTCCTTCGAATCTTGCTCCATTGCATGCCATGTTGGATAGTTTATGGGCAGTAGTTGATCATCTCTGACTAAAAGTACACAATATGAAGTGATTTTTTTAAAAAAATTCACCTATTGGTTGCCCATCTATAAAATTAATTACATGTTTTTCCCCTTCCCACATTCTAGCCACATCTTTGCATATTGTGGGACCCCATCCCCTTCTCCTCGCAGGCACACCTGACGTCTCCATCTATCCAAAACAAAATGATGAGAAAGTGTAATTAAGATTAGAAAGTGCCATTGCAACTCTGATCAAAAGTCAAACCCATTGTCTTCAAACTATGTACTTCAAGAAACTTCTAATTAAATCCCAAGATGTATATCAACATTCAGGCTCTTTCTATTCAAGAAGACCAAACATATTTAAGTTTACCATCACCCAAAAAAAAAACACAATGAAGTTAATTCCAAAAATTTGAGAAATCATAAGTTTAGAACTAGGCACAATGTCACTTTCAAGACAACAACCTTAAACTAAACCATCATATGTTAACTAACATACCATCTGGAGAAGAATAAAAAGTCCTACCAACAAAAAATTGTCAAATTAAAAAATGATAAAATGGTCATGCTTCAAAAGGTCGTTTTCCTCTAACTACATAAAAAAGAGAACATTAAATTTTGAGAAGATCCGAAACAATGATTTTCTTCAATTTCAAACAAATAGATAAAGGGGCTGAAACTGAGCAGATAACTTATACAATTCCTTAGTGTAATCTATATGTTCCTACTAGGAATTCTTTATCTAGAGTCTCATGGAATTCCCTCCAACTAGGAATAGGTTCATAGTTGTACCTATAAAGAGAATCCATTAGTTCCTTCCACTGCTAAATCCAATCAAGATAGACATCTAGATTACCATCACCATGGAATTTAAGAAATTCCATTATGATACTAAAGTCTAGTTCATAAGTTTACTGCTGAATATGCTTAAACAAAACAAACTCTAGTAGTGGAGGAACCACAAGACTGTTGTTGTTGATTTCACTATATTGGATCAATCTTTGCATAATTGGACATGAACCAGCAATCTCATCAAGTTGATCCATAATAAGCTGAAACTGAGTATCCATTCTTTCTCATAACTCTGTCAATATCTTTCAATGTAGCAGGTCTACTATTTTCACTTCTAATTGCATACACCAACCACAATATAATTTGTCTCTAGTGCCATAATTGATATAGAACTATAGTAGTTCCAAACAAATGACACAACAAAGTATTATTTAACTTCTAATATCAGTCCCCTTTTAACTCCAACAAAAAAATTCCAACTTAGCAACCCAGTTGAGGAAATTGAGTTTACCAGAAAAAATACCAGTATCTTATTATCCCAGTTGATGAGAAAATGCAATTAAGATAAGAAAGTGCCTTTGCAACTTTGATCAAAAGTCAAACCAACTGTTTTCAAAACATGTACTTCAAGAAACTTCTAATTAAATCCCAAGATGTATATCAGCATTCAGGCTCTTTTATTCAAGAAGATCAAACATATTTAAGTTTGTCATCATAAAAAAAAAACACAATGGAATTAATTCCAAAGTACACTTAACTATATGCGGATTCTTTTGTCTAATTGCAAACAAATGAGAATATGTATCTTATATCTATAATTCATTGTTCTTCAGCTTCCTCCCTTACTCTTTTACTCCATTGCACTATTTGTCTAATTGCAAACAAATAAAGATAATCTATGACTTAGTTTCAGTTTAATCAAACAACACTTAATCTTCTTGTTCTTGTTCTTCTTCTTCTTCTTTTTTAAAATGTATATCACTTAATGTATCTTGGTATCAAACATCAATACAATAGTCTTCCTTGGTGTCTTACTTTGTTAGTCTAGTGCATTGTTTGGTAAATAATCGTTACTAATACTCTAATCCCAAGCAAACAAATAAAAGTAGGTAGCACATCTTTAGAGTAACGGGGAAAAAATGATTAGGCATAAGAACCACCCACCTCAAATCAACCTAAATGTCTTTATTAATTCTTGGTGATTTTTTATTTTCTCTGCAATAGAGTGTATTTTAATGAATATATAGTCTTTATTCATATTCTTATAGTTTTGTGGGAATTTATTTGTTTGGTACTGCTCAATTTGGTGCACTCCATGTGTGCTTAATGTTCCAATAACCCATCACATATAATAAGCATCTAATTTTAGCAAAGCTAAAAATTGGCCATTGATGACTACTTCATCCCATGGTACAAACACAGATAATTTTTTGGTATATTTTATGTAATTAATATTATCCTTAAGTTGTCTACATCAAAAGTATTGTCTCGGCCCGAAAGGTGGTGCAGGAATTGGATTGAAAGATTAGAGCTAATAACTTCTTATGAAGTTGGATATGATTAGTGTATGAAAGGTTTGACTGGGAGAATGCTTCCCAAGTTATTAGAAAATGCCTAAGCTACTAGTCAGGTTGGTTTATTAAATGGAAGGCCAAAAAATGCCCTAGTGACAATGACCCATATAGCATTGCTTCTTGTCGTGGTGCAAGTATATGCTATAAGTATCTTTATGGCATGAAGGACATACCAACTTACCCTTTGTGCTCCATCCGGACAACATAGCATACCCTGAAAAATCACTAATTGTCCAAAGTAATGCTGCATGCCTTGAAGCATCAAAGGACTCAAAACCATTTTACCACAAATCTTTTAACTCGTCTATGAGGGGCCTTAGATATATGTCAATGTCAGTTCCAAAGCTTTGTGGACTAGGTATAAGTAATGAAAAGATTTTGTTACCTTGCTTCATACACAACCATGATGGTAAATTATATGAGATTAATACCACATGCCATGTGCTGTGTGTGATGCTTTTTGTCTTGAAAGGGTTGAACCCATCACTTGCTAACCTAAGTCTGACATTGAGAGATTCATTTGCAAAGCTAGGGTCGATGAGGTCTAGGTGTCTCCATATAGGACTATCAGCAGGTTGCAGCATAATACCATCTTTGGTCCATTCCTCATCATGTCATCTCATGTACGATGCAATCCTCGATGACATTACAACCTTTGAAGACGTGATATCATAGGAAAGTGATGGAGAATCTTATCCAAACTCTTTCTTTTACTACCCTCTAATGGTTCTTCTAAAGTCTTCCATTGCAAAGTACCGCAAACGTCGCAAAATTATTTCTCGGCAAAATCCTTCCAATACAACATGCAATCATTCGGGCATGCGTCAATCTTGTTGCAACTTAAACATAAATTAAAAATAATCTTCTTGCTTTGTGAAAAATTCTCTAGAAGTGTCGAACCTTCTAGGAGTACGTCTCTTAATAAGTCGAGCAACATACCAAAAAACTTATTGTTCCATCCACCCAAACACTTGATATGTCATAGCCTAACAATGAAGGATAATTTCGAATGAGACTTACAACTTGGATATAATTATTTCTCGGCGTCTAGTAATACTTTATGAAACTTATCAGCAACAACATTGTGAACTTCATCTGTCAAAACACCCTGATCTCTTACTTCATCTTGAACCCTAAAAGCATCATAAACCATACCTTTCATATCATCTCCAGTCTCATCCTCTTCCGCTAAACTGACTACCATATCATGTTGCATAGAGCTATACGAACCTATGTTATCTCCATGAAAATACCACACAATGTCACTTCTTAGAACCCCATTACAAATCGGATGGTCGTATATTGTTTTCCTGTCCTGCAATATTATGTTACAACATTGAACACATGAACACTTCATTTTTCCACTACCTAACAACTCATGGGATACAACAATATCAATGAATTCATTCGCCCCTTCAATTTACTATATTGTATTTCAAGGCTTTTGAATCCAACTCTTATCCATGACAATGTTAATTACTTGTTTTATAAAATCTAATTCTCTTCGTTGATGTCTTGAAATACACAAAACATAGGACTATAAATAGGTTGGGATTGAGCTAGTTATAGGCCCAAACCCATCATTGGGCTGTACTACTACTACTACGTTTTGGCAAATTCAAAAGCATTCAATAATATATATATATATATATATATATCAACTAAAATCCAATGCAAAGTATAAAAAAAACATTACCACAAGCTAGCACTTTCAATGAACAAATAGCTACCTCCGATGATACCGCTCCCAACTTCTACCTTGACTCTGCAATCAAATTATGTACAAAATAAGCCTAAATATATTGATTTTGAAAGGGCACTAAAATTCTTTACCCAAAAAGAAAAAGAAAAAGAGCACTAAAATATACATAAAAGACACAAGGAATAAAAAATATCATTTATTGTAATGCCCTTGAATTCGGACTAGGATCTCATCCATATGTGGCCCAGATTCGGAGCTGTCACATTGACATTTGATCTATATTCCATAATATAACAACCATAAACATCACATCATAGTTTCAAAATCCATTTCATTAGATCAATGCGGAAGCGTAAAAACATATTACATTTGCTCATTTACCAAAGACATAAGCCCTTCATCATTAGATCATAACTCTTGATTCAAACCATTACCTTTAGTGGAAGCATAACCATTCGTAGCATGTAACCATAACCATTTCATCCAAATTAATCAAATGTAGCAAAAACAATAATCCATCTACTTAAATGTAAGGTGGCTATGAGCATAACATAACTGGTGCCCACAATCTGATAACATCCAATATAGTCTATTAATAACGGTTCAAATCCTATTACATTCATTCCAATAAACTGAAATTATTACATTTCCTAAGTAATGTCTCAAATTGAAATATAATAAGAAAAGTAACATCTCTCCAACCAGATCCACCATCTCTTAACATCGACCTGATCACAAACATCTTGTCCAAGCTTGTGCCAATTGGGGTGAGCTTGACAGGCTCAACAAGTACAAATGCAAACCATATCCAACTGATAACATACATAGGTTTTTCTTACGTAACATAAACATGGGTAGCAGTATGAAGTTCAGCTGTAAGAAAAAATAATATTTCAGTTTATGAGTACAATCAATGATCAATATAAATATAGTCAGTGCCACAGACAATAAAGGAGTACATGTCACAATATAATGATAAGTGTAGCATCATTCGTTTTGAAAATTAGTCAATATTACTTTTTTCATAATCATTTTCATACTTCTTTCAATCGTTAGCTCACTTATCATTGGGATTCAAATACATTTGTATTACATAGTTCACTTTCTTATAGACTTGATCAAATGCCTTATTCAATGGTTCATATCATTTTTCAATATATATCAAATATTCGATCATTATTCTCCATTGTAGTGACCCGATGGGGAGGGTCCTAGAACTGTGTTCAATAAGGTTCAATATGAAGGAAAGACATAGGTCAAGTTAATATCAATAACTTCCATTGTAGTAACCCAATGGTAGGTCGCAAAATGATATTCAATGGTTTAAAGGTTCAATAGTTCAATAAGATTCTCCCTTGTTTTGACCTAGGGTTAGGTCCCTCCCTTCTTTAGACCCAATGTTAAGTCCCTCCCTTGTTTAGACCTAAGGTTAAGTCATTAAAATACAAAATTCTACTCTGTTTTGACCTAAAGCTAGGTCCCTTCCTTGTTTAGGCTCAAGGTTAAGTCCTTCCCTTGTTTAGACCCAAGGTTAAGTCCCTCCCACATTTTAGACCCAATGTTAAAGTCATTGAATTCTGTTCAAAAGTTCAATAAAGCCTAAGAAGGGTTTAATAATCTAATGGTTCAATGTAGCCCAAAGAGGGTTCAATGGCATTTCAACATTCAGTAACAATAGAGACATATCAAAGGGTATCAATGGTCAATAAGAATTCTCATGGAAAGAAGGCTTTATGGTTTAATGAGTTCCGACTGTCATACTTTTACATTTCATATTCAACTGTTCATATTTCATTCATATAGATTGCAAATGATCATTAATTCGAGTAGATTTTGATAATTTGTAGTTCTTATGATCTTTCATATTATGAGATCTTTGCATTGTTCAAAGGAATCGATAATACTAATCGTTGGTTCACATTTCATAATCCATATGTGGAAATTAAGGTTTCAATCATACTTTATTTCAATCAAAGACACTCTCTCATGTTCAATTTCATATTTGTTCAATAGAATTCATATTTCTTATGATAGTTCAATGAGATTCCCTTTAATCAATCATATTTGTTTCATAACAATTAAGTTTATAGATATTCTTATCAAATTGATCTTAGATATGTGTCAAATACATGTCTAACATATGAATTTCAAAGGAATACTTCATATATCTATCAATAAAGACGAACATGAGATCAAAACATAATTAGATTTAATATTCATAGTGATTCACATGAGATTTCAATAGAAAACATGGATTCAACAAAGGAATTTGGCATAGGTGAAGAAAATATCATATAATTAATATAGATTTTACTCACAATCATGACATTCGTCAAGGTAAAGCAAAAATGTCATGGTTTTCAAGTCAAAAGTATTCCAACAGTGGGTTTCATCATCAAATCATAAGGATCTACAAGAAACAATGAAGGAATTGACATTAGTTTGCAAGAATACTTGCAATCCTATCAAATCCTTTATTCTTCCTCAAGTTCATTCTATTCAATCACCCAAAATCACTTCCTCTATAGAAATTAGTGTAGATCCATCATCAAATGAATGAAACTAAGATGATCAATGAAGAAAATCACCTAATCTAGCAAAAGTTCCCAAGATTGAGTTAAACTTACCAAATTGGGGAAGAAATTTTTTTCTTTCTTCCCAAATTCCCAAATCTCTTCCTCTCTCCCTTTCTTTGTTTCTAAGTGGTATAATAGACTCAAATGAGGCTTAAAATGGGTAATAAGTCGTCACAAACAAAATCTAACACGTGTGGGGGTCAAATGGGAGTGAGCCACATCATTTGGGTGCTTCTCAGCACATTTTCACATATTTACAGGGCCTGACCGATTAGGCACTTGGTGACCGGTCAGGAAAATTCTAGAGGCACATGCCCCATGTACTTGACCAGTCAGGACATGGGTCATGGGTTTTGAATTTTTTAGCCTAAACTTAAAGAAATTTCCAACAAGATATGGTCCATATCCTAATTCACTTAGGATGGGTGTCAGTGGGCCTAGGAAGTTACCCTATATATGCTATCAGGATAACCTTCGAACTTGATAAGTTCGAGATCAAATTAGGGTTTTACACTTATAACATGGTCCAAAGGATTCCTAAACCACTCTATGGTCTTAATAAAGCATGTGAAATGATAATTATACCTAGGGGTGTGCATGGGCCGGGCTCGGGCAGGGCCGGGCGGAGGTAAGCTCAGGGCTTGGCCCACCATAGTAATTTCGGGCTTGGGCCCAATTTTTTTTAGAAACTTTAGGCCTAAGCCTGGCCCTAGTTATTTTATTGGGCTTCGGGCTGGGCTCGAGCCAGCCCACAACCCATTAATTTTTTTAAAAACACAATCCTTGATGTCTCTTTTTCTTTTTCGACACCTACTTTTTCATCTTAACTCTTTTGTGGACATTTTTAACCCTCAACACACCCGTGTCAACTTATAATTTACCATCTACACTAAAGATATTTTGTTATCATAGAACATTTCCTTCACACACACATACACATATACATACATGTATATATGTATACTTATCTATATATGTATAAATATATGATACACACACACACACACACACACACACACATATATATATATATATATATATATATATTTGCATTAATTATATGAGTTGGGCTTCGGGCCGGGCCTTGGGCTGGGCCGAGGTAAGCCCGAGCTCGGTCCTAATAAAGTTCAGGCCTTCAACTTGGGCCCAAGCCCTTATCGGGCTTGCGCTGGGCCTTTTGAGCCAAATTTTGGGTTGGGTCGGGCCGGGCTCGGGCCTTAGTCATAGGCCTTCATAAACTTATCTCCAACCACTTGAATAATCTGGTTAACGTGGTCTTTTGAAGTGGCCAGACTTGTTAACCTATTAGGTACTTTTTCTATGTTGACACAGGCCTATGTAGACATGCCATTGATTGACACATGATGTGTTTTTGAATTTGGTGTTTATTTTTTTCAACTAAACACTTTTTTAAACCCCCAACACAACATGTGTCAACTTATAATTCACCATAAACACTACATAAGCTTTGTCATCACAAACCATTTTCTTGTTTTTTCTTTTTCTTTTTTTTTTATGGAACTTGAGAGGGGGAAATTGCCCCCCTTGCCCTTAACAATGCAGACGCTTTGTCATCACAGACCATTTTCTTCCTTATATATATATTGGGAATTTGAGCCCCCCCCCCCCTTACCCGTCCGCCACTGCTTGGTGGGGTCCATACAAGAAGACACATGGAGGAATACTTTGGATACATCAAAGAGTTTATGTTGTTTGAGTCTTTAGTGTGATTTTACTATTTTTAATTCATATTTTATGAGTTATTAGAGTTAGGAGATATAGGATATTATGATTTTGTTTTTAGGCAATTTTGGCAGCACATTACATTAAAATAGTGTTGATCAAAATCCTCTATAAGGGCTTGATTTTGGCAGTTTTTGTTTTTAAAAAGTCATGATTTTAGTAGTTTTGAGTGTAGGAAAGTCTTAGGTAGCAAGTAAACTAGTAATTTAGGAGTTCCTAATTTGGTTTCTTGTTATTTTTTTGAATTCGTGGACCTATATATTGAGCTACACAATTTTGTATTGGTATGCAATAAATGAATGAATAAAAATTTTGATTTTTTGCTTCCAATGATTTGGACTGCAATCTTTCAAGCTTTGGTATCTAGCTTGAAATTTAGGTAGGGATTACCTTGGATTGTGGGTAGGGATTACTTACAGCTACTTTTCTGTTTTCTTTCTTCTTCTTTTCCTTTGTTTATATGTTGTTCTCTGCAATTCCAGCTCGGGTTCAAGTTTGTTAATCTTTTGGAAAAGATTCCACATTGGTTTTGTTAGAGCTGAACCATATATTCCCATTCATCCATCGTTGGCTAAATGGTAGGGAGAAACACGTCAATACTGCCTCTACCCCATTCACTTAACAAAATAATATTTGCTGAATGTCTAGCATAATATTTAAAGAACTTTGTGAATTCTTTCTAACAGTTTTTAGTTTCACTTGGTTGGCACAGGGCAATATGGGGTTGGGATGATTCATACCTCTTCATTGGCAATATAAAAAAGAGAGTGGATGTTATTTCCCCCATTCATAGAAGAACAATGATGACTTTAGAGAGCGCACACCTCTCTGCAATTCCGTGCCAGTTCGCTGCACACCCATATGAGGTTGGAACTTTAGCAGGATCCACGAATGGGGGCCATGTTTATATCTGGACATCATCTTAGGAGGTACTTGATGCCATTCATAACAGTATCTGTAATAGCAGACCAGCTAGTTGAGTCAACGATTGTGTTGTATTCGGAACTAAAGTATAGCCAGTTCCCTGTAAATTTTGCAAAACCAAAAGAAACTTGTAGACTTATATCAATCTTCTCAGGTTTTTGTTGCTTTAGAGCTCATGTTCTTGTTCTGGACATGTGAATGTTGGCTTGAGTTCAGTGACTTCTGGCTGATTTAGTTTCACATTTGTAACGACCAATGTTATAAAATCTGGATCACAGTGACTGTTTCTTCAAATGATATAAATGGGTCAATTATTGACCATCGATCATGGTTTTAAAACTCGGCCGATTCTGAGTCGGATCGGCCAATCCAACTCGGGATCAGTCGGGACCGGTCCGATTCTGAGGGTCAAGTCGGTACTCGTAATGAATCGGCCGAGTTGACTCGGGAATCGGTCTGGATCGGTTGAGTTGAGTCGGGGTGGCCATTTTTTTGGGAAAAATCTGAAAAATTATAAAAAAAAGATGATGAAAAAATTATTTAATGAATGAATCATCTAAGTTATGCTATATTTGTGGATTTTGCATCAAAATCCATTGAT
>JAOXJP010102985.1:0-28319 GCA_025762735.1 Platanus orientalis | reverse complement strand
TTCTATTTAAACCCCTATTGTGTGGTGTGTTTTTTCTTTTTTTTTCTATTTTATTTATTTTTTTCTATTTTTTTTTTTTTTTTTTTTTTCTATTTCTTCTTTCTCTAAAATCCCTATAGAAAACAGTCCCTCTCCTTAGCTATTGTACTGCATCACTGATGCAGTCTCTTAAGTACTTAAAGACAAAGATCCAACATCCCACATCTCTAATGATGGAATTGATCACCTCACAAGGCCTTTTGCTTTTTCCTTAAAAAATTATGAGTTTTCTTTCCTTCCAAATACCCAAAGGACACCATGCAACAAGCAAGACATGAAAATCCTCCTGTAGGGCCCAAACCACTACAATTCCATAGGTGACAAAGCCCCCACAAATCCTCCAACATCACCCAATATCTAAACAGATTGAAGAAGAAGAAATTCCAAATCTCATAAGAGAACCTGCACTGTCACAATGAGCTTTGCATAATACAAACCAAAGAGGAGAGAGTGCCACAACTTGTAAAAGATTCATGGTACTTATACAATTCAGAACTGTAGTCCACAGGAAATAGGGTATAGAGATAAATCCCAAAATAATCCTTTTTTTTCTTTTTTTTTTAAGGAAATGCCCGTCCACCGCTATGTCTAGTTTTGTCGTACTGAACTGTTATGAAGGGTATTATTATCAACAGCCTATTTATGTATACTAACTCTAATATTTATTAAAATATTAAATAACAGAGGAAATCTAATAAAAACTCTCAAACAAACTCAAAATTATATTAAAAGTCTTCATAAACAATCTTCAAGCACTCCTCCATGCTCCTCCTCGTGTGGCTTCATGCGTGGACCCCACCAAGGCCATGTGTGGGCCCCACTTTGCTCCAATGTCCGCATCACTAAAGATGGTCCACTCTCTTCCACACCATAATACCACTCACCCTCAAGAGAGGTAGGGCTAGAATAAAACTTGATTTGCTAAAAAAACACATTCATTGTAAAAAAACAACCACCTCCTAGTATAAGGATGATATCATTTGTGTAGTTTCTAAAAACTAGAAAAACAATTTTAAGAGATTTGGAATCAAGTTTCAAACACGAGGGTCCAGAAATATAAACAAAACAAGTACACCCAAAGATTTTAAAAGGAACAGGGGAAAAAGGATAATTTGGACAAAGGACTTCAAATGAAGGAGGGAGTATGCTTAATAAGAAAATAGGCTATGGGGATCACGTCAGACTAGAAACCCTTTATAACAATCATCCCAATAAATAGAGGTCATGCTGTCTTCATTAAGTGTATGGTTTTTCTTTCCACCACATCATTTTGTTGGCGGATGTTCTATTCCATTCACGTCACAGAAGCAATGCAACCCACCGTAAGTGTGAACTCACCACCATTGTCAAAATGTAGTACTTTACCCCCATAATGTTTCCATAGTTTCCATCGACACCTTTCCTTTTCGATGGGGATTGAAACCTACACCAAAACCAAAACTAGAAACCTTGTGTATCATGTAAGGAAGGAAAAGAGAAGATAAGATTTTTTTTTTCTTTCCTTTATTATTATTATTTCTTTTTTTGATAAATTACTACTGATTATGTCTAGTTTATGTGGATGACTTTGTTATCACAGGTGATGATCATTAGGCCGTTCTCTCTCAAGAACCTTCTGCAAATAAAGGCAACCTTTGATATATCCTTGGAGTCATGGGGTAGGATTTTTAAATTCTATAATTATAAAGGGAAAGAGGAGCTCTGTAAATACATTATATTTAAGCTCAGCTCAGGGGATGAGATGAAATTTTAGGATGATGAGTCATGCGAGGACACCCCGTAAAAGGGTATCTGTATAGTTTGTATGCCATAGCTTCAGTATAAAGCGAACATATGAAAATGATATTTGGTGCCCCCCAAAATAAGAAGAAATTGAACCATTGGGAGAGGAAGAGTATGTGAGGTTGATGAATAGATTGCAATATTTCAGACCAGATCCTCATTTAAAACAGATGTAATTATGAACCAAAGACAAGATATAATTCACGGTTAAATCCTTCTATATGATTTTGGATTCGTATCTGCAAAGTTCTTTTCCTTAAAATTGTTTGGCAAGCTGGGATTCTTCTAAGAGTGGTTATTTATTTATTTATTTGGAATGCAGTTCTAGACAATATGCTCATATTGGATCTCACTTAAAGAGAAGAGGTCGATGTGTTATATGTCTTCAAGAGAATGAATCTGTGGATCTATTTGTTCATTGTCCAGCAGTCTGCTAGGTGTGGTACTTTTTTCTTTCATATCTAGATGTGTCTTAAATTTTCCCATCCAGACTAAGGGTCTAATCTCCGGATGGAGGATGGTGGGCATTGGTGTGTTTTCCTAGGGCTCTCTGTTGGTGTACGTGGAAAGAAAGAAATAGAAAAATATTTGATAATAAAATTAGGAATCAGCAGTCTCAATGGGATGGTTCATAAATCTCTCCATGATCAGTGTGTATTCTTCATCTATCTATCTATCTATCTAGCTAGCTAGCTAGCTAGCTATACACACACACACACACACACACACATATATTCTTGGAGTTGGTCCTTGCAGAGCTTCAACAAGAGCTAGTGTTTCGTGAAGTTTCTTTATAGTATACACACTGTAAGATGTGTATGGATCACAGGCATTTCTAGCTGATCTACTTGATACAGATATAGATAATTGATTACCAATACCTAGAACTAAAAAAAATACTTGACTGATAACCCACTCATTAGTCCACCTCATTAAAAATAACTTGCCCACATTGACAAGCGTAAAAAAACTAATTGCATAAGATACCAAATCACTTTGTATTAAAGACTACAGCAGTAACAGATAATTCTCCATTGTGTACCATATTGATATCAATTTTGAACTGGAAAAAAATACATTGAATAACAATAACTATTGCAATATTATTTAAGAACATCGTTTCAGAGACTTACATCTGTTTAATGCTTAGTTCATATTTTAAGGATTACAATGTAAAGTAGAATGGTTGTCATGTAGATCTGTATGAGGGTTACCTAATGGCATAAAACTACTTGTGTCACATATGCAGGGGGCTGGGAGTGTGGGACTCACCATTCCATGGGTTAAACCTAGAAGAACTCCTAGTCCAAAAGTATATTCAGTCAAATATTCTTAAACATTGGCTAAATCTACCTCCATTAATTTTTAATTCACTCTTGGGCATAATATTTCAAACCATCCAAAAGAATTTGATAGATTGGATGGATTGAGAACATCCCTCTGGATTATATCTGGACAAGAGATAACTCGAGTAAGATACATCAACCTGTGGGGTCCATACAACCCTGCATTGTGCCTTTTCTGCCACTATTCACCAAGACAGTCCCTCCAATTAATATTTCAGATCTCCCATTCATACTTAAGGATAATTCCATAGGAGATAATACAGACCTTGTCATCCTCGGGTTTATATACACATGCTGAGGAAAGATATCCAGGCTGAGGCTCTGAGCCAGTAGAAGCTAACAATGCCCTTACATTAGAAGTAGTCTCCAATGAGTTATGTTCCCGCAATGGAGGCAACTGCTGTTTATCTGGAGGCTTCAAATTCGTGTTCTTATTTCCGTCTGAAACTACAGTCATCCTCAAGCTACTAGAGCAACTTGGGCGAACCACCTTCCGCTTATAAATGGGAAATGATGTACAACCATCTAAAGGATTGCTAATGCCTGGATCCTGAGATGTTGGGAGAATGTTCACTTCCTGATTTTTAATTGCTTCAGGACTGGGAGATGCAGACATGGGGTAATTCAGCGGTGGACCACCTACTGCTGTTGGAAGAAAATGATTCTGAAACACAGCTTGAACAGGCACGAATACTGCAAGGTCAGAACAATCAATGAGTGAAACTCTGACAATTAAAGATACAATAGTAATTCAATTTAGTGAGAAATGTAACCACTCAGTTAATAAAACGTTCTGGCCATCACTAGCCCTACAAACTACCATTAGATCACAGAATTATGCATGTCGATAATTGATACACATTAAATCTCTCGCTCTCTCTCTCTCTCTCTGTGCATGTGTGTGTGTATACAACACACAAAAATGCATAATAGATAAATAAATGCATATAAATCTCTCTGTATCTTATATATAGACACACATGAAAGAGGGAGAGACGGACAGACAGAGACAAAGGAGAACATACCGGTGAAATATTGTATGTAGGGGAGTTATATAATAAGGGTATTATATACCCATACTCTTTGATATACATTACGTATTGTGTATAAACTCTCTATTAATATAAATACCAACGTATGAGACACAAATACTCGTACGGTTGTCTCTATCCTATTCTCTTTTCTCTCTTATTCTCTCTCTTCTTCTTCTTCTTTTGTAATACACTCAACATCATCAATATATGAAGTATAGAAGTATTCTAAACTGGTATCAGAGCAAGAGAGAGCGATCGGGGACTGATCAGAGATGCTCAGTCAAGGGGAGGTGCTGACGTCAGCATGACAGTACGCTGACATCAACATCTGTACTATCGTCTTCGACAGAAAAGTTAGGATTTTGAGAGATCTCGGTGTCCTGGTAATTATGGTGTTTTTTGCGAAATTTTTTGATGCACAATTTGATTTATTTCGTATTTTTTGTGTTGTTAACCAAAAATGTCCCGATTTGAGAAAATCGTAGATCTATGACGCTACAGGAGGTTTCAGACCATTTCCTCATAAAGGAGTGGTCGTTTTTTGATGGGTAATCTATTGGGACAAGTCCCATTTTATTTGGTTTTGATTTATGGGAGATCTATGCACTTTCGTTTTTGTGAAGGTAAGACACCCGGGACAATTTTTAACCAATGCTTAGGCTACTTCTCATGGCTTAAATAAAGTGGTGAATGGGTTTGTTTTTGGTGGCTTAGCACTGATATATTGTGATTTTGATGGTATACATGAAGTTTGGGGCCATCTTGACTTTTCTGTGAAATCGACCCTCCTTCCCGACAAAGTTGAAGTTGGGATTTATTTATTATTTTTTTTCAATCCTGTGTGGGGACTTGCTTTACAAGGGGAATAATGTCAAAGGTTTCTATTGAATCCGGCAACACAGAGAATTCTTGGAGTGCTCCAAGTACCGTGACACCCATGGGTATCCAGTGTGACAACCCAGGTGTGCAGATTACCACAATGAAGTTGGATGGAACTAACTACTTAGAATGGTCCCAATTAGCCAAGATGTACATTGGTGGAAAAGGCAAACTTGGCTATATAAATGGTCGGGTCATTGAACCATCATCCTCCAATACTCAAACATATGAAAGATGGGAGTCTGAGAATCTTACTGGAATGTCCCTGCTACTTAATTCGATGCAGCTGCAAATTAGTCGTGGTTTTTTATTCCTTAGAACTACTAAGGATATTTGGGATTCCATATCCCAAACCTACTCTCAAGTGAATAACTTTGTGAGAGTCTATTAGTTAAATCAGGAAATAACACATTTTCGCCAAGGTGAGAAAAGTTTGGGAAGTTATTTTGCCACATTACATAGCATGTGGGAGGAGTAAGATCACTATGAGACATACAAGCCCATGTGTCAGGAAGATGCTATCTCTTACAAAGCGAAATAGAATCTTTGAATTCTTAGCAGGGTTAAATCATGAGTTTGAATTGGTCCAAGTTAATATCCTGAGTAGGGATACACTTCTATCCCTTAATGAAGTATATGCTCTGGCCCAAAGTGAGGAAAGCAAAAAGAATGTTATGCACCAATATTCCTCTGGAGCATCTGAGCAGAGTTAAGGAAACTTTTAAAAACCCTTTAAATCTGGATTGGATGATAAAGAAAGGATTCCATGGAAAGGAAGGCAAGTTGATAAAGATAAGCTTCGTTGCAGTCATTGTGGAAAGATAAGGCATACAAGGGAAAACTGTTGGGATCTTATTGACCATCCTGAAAAATTCAGCAAGCTTGGGAATGTGCGAGCACACTCTGTTACATCACAAGAGAAGGATATGGTACCGATTCATGGTACTTCAAAGACAGTGGAATTTGGCAATTCATCCTCTGGTGAAAATCCTTGGCGGATGGTCACAGTTCCCGAAATCGAAATTAAGAATATACAACGGTTTATAGCATAGTTGGTGGGATCTATGGTGCAAAGTCATCCTCTTACTTCCTTTGCTTCCACCGAGTCAAATACTCATGCCACTGCTTTTCATGTCTCTTCATCCTCACCTCTATCCTGGATTATTGATTCTGGGGCATCAGATCATATGACAGGTCTGTCATCCCTATTCTCATCCTACTCTATTTGTTCTGGTCGTGACAAAGTTAAGAGTGGCAAATGGAACACTATCCTCCATTTACGGGAAAGGAAGTGTTGATGTCTCTCTTACTATGTCCCTAACATCAGTTTTACATGTTCCTAAGTTTGCGACTAACTTGTTGTCCATTAGTCGTATCACTTGTGATTTAAATTGTTCAATCACTTTTTTTTCCATCTCATTGTGTTTTTCAGGACCTGGATTCGAAACAGACGATTGGGAGTGGTCATGTAGCTGATGGACTCTACCTTGACGTGTTTTGTTCCCTAGTTTATTTAAGTCTAAAGTTGAGTCTGACATTCATTGTGAAATCTGTCAACTGTCTAAGCATGTTCGGAATATTTTTTCTCCTAGCAATAATACTAATAAAAATGCAGTCAGACTCAATTTGGTACAATCATCAAAGTTCTAAGATCTGATAATGGAGGGGAGTATATCTTTTCGCAGTTGCGGAAGTACTTGGCGGATTGTGGTATTATACATAAAACCTCTTGTGTTCACACGCCACAATAAAATGGTGTGGTTGAAAAAAAAAATCAGCATCTCTTAGAAGTCAGAGAATCCCTTTTATTTGGTATGAATGTCCCTAAAACGTTTTGGTTTGAAGCTCTTCTTACTGCTGCGTATTTGATAAATCGCATGCCATCTCTGGTTTTAAAACGTCCGTCTCCTTTTTCGGTTTTGTGTCCTGATTATCCTCTTTTTTTGGTGCCTCCTAAAGTATTTAAGTGTGCTTCTTATGTTCATATCCATAAAGGGGATAGATCAAAATTGGATCCTCGAGCAAAATAATGTATATTTTTGGGATATCCTTATACTCAAAAAGGTTATAAGCGCTACAATTCTGCAACTAGAAAAAAAAAAATGTTTCCATGGATCTTACATTTTTTAGTCTATCTCATTCTTTACTTCTTCAAAGACCTCTCTTCAAGAGAAGAGTTTGGGTAGTGAAGATAGATCTCCCTGCTTACCCTCTATGTTACCCCTTCCCACATCATCTCTTCCTATCTGAGTTCCTCCATCTTTCTTTAACATTGTTTATACAAGGAGGAAAAAGGACATAGTGACCGGTCCATCCTTGGTTGTCTCTTCAGGTCCAGGTAAATCTTCCACTTCAAGTTCCTATTTTAGATTTTAGAAATGATGATGATAATCGTCCTATTGCTCTTCGAAAAGGAAAGAGGTCTTGCACTAACCATCCTATCTCTAACTTTGTGGCATATAAGGCCTTAAGCCCTTTATATCGTACTTTTGTTGGCTCTGTGTCATCTGTACAGGTTCCTTCCACCTTGAAAGAGGTAATCTCTCAAAGTCAATGGAGAGATGTCATGTATAAAGAAATGACAGCTCTAGAAAAAAATGGCACATGGGAACTTGTGGATCATCCGGCTGAGAAACAACCAGTAGGATGCAAGTGGGTATACACTGTTAAATACAAGGTTGATGATTCTATTAACAGGTACAAGGTGAGATTGGTCGCAAAGGGATTTACACAAACGTATGGTATTGATTATCAAGAAACCTTTACACCAGTGGCCAAGATGAACTCCATTCGAGTGTTGTTATCTGTTGCAGCCAACAAAGAACGGTCACTTTAGCAATTAGATGTGAAGAATGCATTCCTTAATGGGGATTTACATGAAGAAGTATATATGGTGTTACTCCCAGGCTTTAAAATTCCAAGAAGTAAAGGAAAGGTCTTCAAATTAAGGAAGGCCTTGTATGGGCTCAAACAATCACCGCGAGCCTGGTTTGAGAGATTTCAGGGCAGTTTGACCAAGGTAGGCTACATACAATCTCAGGTTAATTATACCTTGTTTGTTAAACATTTTTTGAAAGGGACCACAATAGTGATTGTATATGTAGATGATATAGTAGTGATTGGAAATGATTCAGAAGAGGTTAACAAGCTGAAATCTCATTTGAGTAGTGAGTTTGAAGAAAAAGATTTAGGTGCCTTACGATACTTCTTGGTACTTGAGATTGCCTGTTCCAAGAGAGGTATATTCATATCTTAGAGGAAGTATGTCCTAGATTTACTCACAAAGACAGGATTATTGGGGACCAAACCTGTAGATACTCCTATTGAAGCTAATCATGGGCTGGATGATCAAGATGGTAGACCACTAATTGATGCAGAAAGGTATCAAAGACTTATTGGGAAACTAATCTATCTTGCACTTACATAGCCAGATATTGCATTTGCAGTTGGAGTTGTTAATCAGTTCATGCATGCTCCAAGAACAACTCACCTAGAAGCTACCTTCCATATACTGAGGTATTTGAAATCAGCACCAGGAAGAAGGTTGCTATACTCTAATAATGGTCATGTTAAAGTTGAAGTCTATACAGATGCAGATTGGGCAGGGGGTCAGTCATAGACAGGCGATCCAGTTTTGGTTACTAATCATTTGTTGGAGGAAATCTTGTAACTTGGAGAAGTAAAAAGCAATCTATGGTTGCAAGATCTAGTGCAAAGGTTGAATACGGATCAATGACCCATGGCATTTGTGAAGCACTGTGGTTGAAGACTCTACTACATGATATTGGCTTTGAGGTTCACACTCTTATGAGCCTTTATTGTGACAATAAATCAGCGATTAGTATATTTCACAATCCTGTGCAACATGATCGGACTAAGCATATAGAAGTCGACAGACATTTCATCAAAGAAAAAATTTTATGTGGACTGATTTGCACTCCTTTTGTTACTACAGATCAACAACTTGCAGATGTACTAACAAAAGGGGTTACTAAGATGCACCTTCATGACATTATTAGCAAGTTAGGCATAAAGGGGAGTGTTGAAATACTGTATGTAGAGGTAGTTATATAATAAGGGTATTATATACCCATACTCCTTGATATACTATACGTATTGTGTATAAACTCTCTATTAATATAAATACCAATGTATGAGACACAAATACTCATAAGGTTGTCTCTAACATATTCTCTTTTCTCTCTTATTCTCTCTCTTCCTCTTCTTCTTCTTTTGTAATACACTCAACATCATCAATATACGAAGTATAGAAGTATTCTAAGTCATACCAAATGCCTGAGCACTGCACTCACTATGTGAGGTCAGTTAAAGTCATATTGCACACATTGTCATCATTCAGAGCATTGAATTAGTGGGATATCTCTTCCGTGGATTAGTAACAGCAAAGAAATTATACAATTTAAGGAATCATAACCATCTGATATAATGATTTTTGTCTGGATGATCTTGGACTTGTTGCAAGGGTCGTCGCTTAGATGCAATGGTATCAGCTTGGGCTGTCAGCATGAAAATGCATATTTGAGTCTGGTGAGCAGTCACTCTGTACAAAAAGCCAAAGATTAGGTCTGCATCCTGTTCACCCCTCCCAGCACCTTGTAATTATGGGACTGGCACTGGGTAATGACCTTATCTTGGACTAGTTGCACCTTGCCCCAACTTTTTCTTAAACTCCAAGAGAATTCTAAGTGGTACCATCAACAGCTCATCTAGGGGATAAGTTAACCAGGATTACTTGGACAATTCCCTGCTGGAATACACTCCTAGTCACAGAAATCCCTGACTTCGTTCTCTTAGAAAACCATCTCTGACACTTGGTTCCCATGAGTTGAGTAACTTAACCATTATTTTGAACATGCTAAATTTTCTTTGATGGATAACAAGGAATTTTATAAATAAGGAAGAATGTATAGAGAAGCAAAAACACCAAACCTTGAGCAATGAGCACAATGGCACCCAAGAGTACAACACTAAATGTTTAAATCATTACATCACAATGATGGAAAAGACCTTAAATACATGTCATCTAGAAGCCCATTACTTCGCTGAACTATCAGTAAGAGTTGACTGATCTACGCATCCACTGGAACGAGATGTAAATCAAAAATGCCAATGATTGCCCAATAAAATGAGAGAATCTTCGTGCTCCCTTCTCCCACTGATGAGTCAGCCAAATACGATGGAACAGTGTCCCTCTATTACCAATCACTCTACCTGAGCCCATGAAGAAAAGTCAAAGTATTTGCTCGGATTGAGTCACCAGCACTAATAAGGCCTGAGAAAGCACAAATAACAGCACTTGAGCTGCCATCACATACTCCAATGCCCAAAAAAGGGGTTCCCAAGTGAACAGCCATCAAAATTGAGCTTGACAAAGTTCTCATCAGGGAAATCCAAGACCAAGAAATTGCTTGAGAGATGGTAGCCTCAAACCAATGTCTCACAACGAAGTCAGCAAAAATATCTGAGTAGCTTGATCATGGTAACCCAATGTGCAACTCTAGTGGTGTACATAAGAAAACCTTTTTAACCACAGAAGTTAACCTTTTTAACACAAGGCACAAACAGCCAGCACCACAAGAAGTCAATGTTGTACATAGGAAAACCTAGTGCACTTCAAAGAGATTCAGAAAGTGGCACTAGATCCCCATTGCAAATTTGCAATGAACAAGTAGGTGGTTAACCAATTCCGCATCTGCTTTGCAAATGAGACAAACATGGGTAAAAGGATCCTTCTTCTGTCCACCCAGAGAATGTCACGTGTGTTAATCTTTTGGTGTGCCACCTCCCAACCAAAAAACATTGCATTTTAAGAGAGCCAAAGAATTCCATTAAACTTTATTGGAGAAGAAACCATCATTTTGACTCACATGACATAGGGACAAGAAAAGAGGTTAGATGCAGAACTAACATTGGTTCTAGAGACCATACCCTACAACCTTGAAAATCCAACAAAATAAAACCTCCTAAAGGTAGCCTATCATGGAAAATGCTTCTCCTATACTTCTCTCAAACCCCTACAGAAACCTAAGTTCCAAGATAAACTAGAAGGGAAAGGAGCAATAATGGTCTTACCTTTGTTGAGAGAAGAAAGATTATCGTGGGAATTAAATTTAATGAAAGTTCTCCCCACCGTAAGTCTTCCAAATCTATTATTTTCTGCAAGTGTGTTAAGAACAATTGATTTCTATTCTGATCTCTAGATTTAATTGTTTGTGAGTTTATAATTTGTAGCAGCATTAATATTCACAAGGTGGTAGTAAGAAAGCATTTGTGTCTAAGTTATTACAAGAATTTCCATTTTCTACTTGGAATGCATGTGTTGCCCCAATATTAAAACACGGTGTACTCTTATAGTTCTACAAAATCTCTAGATTTTTTATCGGTAACAAAATGTATTAAAATATGGGTAAATTTACAAGAGAACAGGTATTTCCTCTTTACAAAACTGTGCAATAAAGACATTATAATTACATATCCATTTCATTTTCTTGTAACATAGATTTGCAATAACACCAAAAAGCAACAGTCCAGCCCAAAAATGGATTAGCTCCCAAATAATGGCATCCTCTCAGTCATATAATCAAGCAGTTAATTTTTCCATGTTTCAGCAGGAGCATATTGTTCCATGGAGCTAAGGTTCAAAATATGGAAAAAACAAATGTTACCACGACTCTACCACCCGGTCAATTCTGTTCCAAGTACACACTGCTATTTCTACACAACAATAGTGTAGCACATCCAATAAACCTTTCAGCAACAATGTATCTAGATCAGCAACATATACAATGAATAGCCTTATGTAAATCCCAGGTCAGCACCCTTTAAAACATATCATCAAACAGCTAGTATGCAAGTTGTAGCTGTTCAATTGAATCAGCACCACAGATGGATTTCTAGGGGCATCCACGTATGGGCATGTAGAGTCACTCAGTCCAGCACATCACCAGCAGGTAAGGATTCACAATGGGACTTTATAGATAAAGAAGTACAAAGGGGTGCTGCCGCAGGGTAGTAGAAGGATTGGGGATGGATTTTTTATGGTAAGAAACAGCAGGGAATGGAGTTTACTGGAGGATGCAGGTCTGTATGGAAGTGGGACTAGGGTTTCTTATAAAGAAAACCAAATGACAAAAGAGTTAGGTCTGGCCACAGGTTATGGGACTATTGGAGAAGGGATTTTGTGTTGGAAATTAAAGAAAGAAAGAAGAAAAGGATGGGTTTCCAGGTTTACAGCAAGCAACAGTAATGGAGAACAAGTAAAAAAGAGAATAAAAGAAGAACAAGAACAAGGTGTGGAAGGTAATCACCTACCTTCAATACTTAGGATATCACTAACCTAAGCCAGCTTTTCACCACAAAAGCTTGAGAACCAGTCGTGCAACCCTTGGAGGAGCAAAACATAAGCAAAATTTTATTCCAAAATTCATTAATAAAATTAGGTGGGTTAGGTTTTTTTTATAACCCACGATCCCCCTGCCCCTCTTGGAATTACCCTTTACACCCCTCAAATCAATTAATAGAAAACCAAAAAAAAAAATTACTCCCAATAGAGTGCTCAATCAGCCCCTTATATGGGCTTTATGCCATGTAGCCAAGTCTGCCCAAAACAATAATTAATATACCCAACATGTCCTATCTTCTAATAACTAATAAAACATAAAATAACATAACAAACACTAATAAAAAGCAAATAAACAGAAGCACAGTGATGCGGAACAACTTCAAATAAATAAAGATAAGCCAGGAATAAAAACTGGAATTTTTTGTCAAGGGGCAAATATGTAATTTTCCAAAACAAAAAGTTGGTATAATTATAAAAATACCCCTGGCGGTGTCAGAAAATTCTGAAACTTTAGAGTTGTGTCATGCAAATATTCAGGGGCTTCTAGTAAAAATTTCACAAATTTCCAAGCACTCTAGCTATTTTTCCTTGAAAATCCCAAAAATATGCCATAGCCGAATTCACTAGGAACCCGAAGAATCAAACACCAAATCAAATTCAGTCAAGCTTTCAATGTACTGTGCATACCTCTAATAGATGCCTCAAATACCTCTGCAAAAGTGTTGAATTCCTCCCAATAGCATGCTTCCAAGTATAAAAAGAACTCAACAAAATTCTGCTGTAGAACAAGGTGCCGCCAGCCCCTCTATAAGTCAGTCCCTATTTATTAGGGAGTGGTCTTATGAAAGAGAAAATCCTCCTAGGTGGGTCGCCCAAGGGCTATTAACACCCTTGTGAGAGGGTTTGAGCAATGGGGTAGTGGTTAAGGAATGGAAAAAAAGAAGATTCAATGGAGGTTATGGTGGAACTGCAGAAAAATCTTAAGAAGACGATGAAAATAAAGAGATTACTAATGATAGGAAGAAGAAGAAATATAAGGAGGGAATAAGTAATGTAAAGAAGAGAAGAAGGAAGAGAATAAGATGAAGAAGGATTGAAGAAAGAGGAGATTTCCTTACCTTGGAAATCGTGAAAAAGGAAGACAACCAGCCCACTCATGGGTTTTAAAAAAAACTATCTTTTACTTCAGAAAAACTGTTGAATCATTACATGAGTAGAGTTTTTAAACCCTCTTGAAAAAATTTAGGCTAAAGTGCCCAAAATACCCCCCCTATGACTTGCACGACCAACACTAAAACCCCTCTTATTCATTCTTAAAACAAATAACATAAATACCTAAAATACCCCCTAAACACTCCTACTCCTATGGCTGTAAAAAGCCTTATTACATGATAAAATTAAAATAAAATAAAAACTAAGAACCACCCCTACCATGAACACTTGCCACTTTCTTCCTTCCTTGGTAGAAATTTGGCTTAGGCTTCCAAAGATGATATTTCTTCTCACGATAGTGCAAGGTTGTTGCATCACACAGCAACAAATGTACTCCTCCAGCACATGTCCCATCATGTACCCTCAAGCATGGACCCCACCAAGCCAAAGAATTGGGCCCCACATGTCCCAAAATAGAAAGTGTCTCTAAATAGTTCTGAATCAGCTTCAGTCTGACATGTGGGCCTCTCCCATCATCCTACTCGATCTAGAGGGTCAAGGGACCCTCTTCCTACAGTGATAAACTCTGGGACTGTCACATGGCATGATGTCCCATCAAATCGTTGGTCAGATAATCTAAAATTTTCATTGTTGTACCCTGATCATTAACTGCCTGGAGACCCATTTTTCCCATCACTCCATCAACACACTCCCTGTTAGAGGTCATTGCCTACTTCTCAGTAATCCCTTCCTGATAGTTAACCTTCTATGACCCAAAATTCTCAGACAAGCAAGGATTGGATTCCAGGGAACAAGGAACAGTATCAACAAAGATAGAAGGTGTAGGAGTAGAAATAAAGCGAGAAAAGGGAGAAATAATCAGAGGAGAAAATGGTGGAAGAGAAGAAGATGTACCTTTCAAGGGAAAGGGGGAGTTGGATGGTTCAAACCCACTTCGGGAGAACCCAAGGCTAGATTGCATCTATCTACAGATGAAGGCACACCAGAATCTCCAGAAATTTCGTAGTCCACAAGATTTTAGTTTGTTGGTTGTGGTTGAATAATGAATAAAGTTCAGCGAAGTCCAACGCTGGGTCATTATGTGATGGCTCCTCATCTAAGATGTACTCACCGGAATCAAAAAAGGGAGGAAGAGTGGCATCATCGTCAGAATCATCACCACTAGCAATTGACTAAGAGAAGTCAGATGGAAAAGGCCCAAGTAGAGAACAATGTAAAAAGTAGGGGTTAAGGAGTCCCCTTCCGAGCCTAATGGAGTCCAAATAAAAATGCTGATGTGGAGATTGATGAGCATATCTGATCTGGAGTCTCGCAAGAACTAAAAGGCTGACGCTAATGAATGGGCAAGACAAGCAGAGGAGAAGTATGATGCTTGTGGATGGTTCAGCAGCCATGAGATATAATTTGTCGATAATATGTTTCAGGATTCTTGGCAAAGAGCAAATTGGGGAAGACAATAGCTGGTCCAAGAGGGCATCCGGTTGAACTAGGGCGGATCGGGACCAAACTTCATCCAGTTTTGAATAATCGCCATCCTTCGGTTCGGGCTGAGAGACCAATCGCCAAGCCCAAGATGAGTGTCCTGTGGAATATTGGGCCTTAGAAAATGGCCCAAGACCCAAAATGCCCTTGCCCAAAGGTTTAGAATGGCATTGGATTTGAATTTTGAACCCATAGGCAATTATGGAAAATCACCAACAACAGTAGGGGTACGACTGTCAATCGGGCCAGGATGGGCCAGGCAAAGGTTACCCCAAGCCCAACCCGAAGTATAAAACCTATGCTCAAGCCCAGCCCGAGCCCAAGCCCAAGCCCTTCTGCCCAAATCCAACCCACTGTAATATATCAAGCTTCAAGCCGAGTTCGGGCAGCCCGTAATTAATAGCCCAAAGCCTTTTTTAGATTATGTTTGGGCCGAGTTCAGAATAGCCCGAATGCATCAGCGAGATGTCTTATTTTGAATTGAATTTGGGCCAAGTCATCAAGAGAGGATCAACTTCCCATTTCACTATAGTAATAGGGGTGCCATTGTTGAGAACATGATTCATTAAACGTGAACATGTAGAGTACAAGGAACACCCACTTCCCACCTCAATAAAACTTCATTTTGTTACCAAAGGTATATATATATAGATATATATATGTCGGGTTTCGAGCTAGGTTTCGGGAAAGGCATATAATTTAACAACTTCGGACCAGGTTGGGTCGAATATCGGGCTAAAAGGACTTGGACCCGAGCCCAACCCGAAAATTACTTTGGGCCATATGCTTAAGCCCGCACTGAGCCCATCCCAAAATTTAACTTGCCCAGCTTGCCCATTCAACGGGCCGGTTAAGTTGGGTTTCGGGCCAGCCCGGCCCAATTGATTAGCCATAAGTAAAGGTGTATGAGGAAATGCAGGTCGAAGCGATGCCGTGGACCATGGGATTTATGGCATCGAGGGAATCACCATCAAATTGGAAAGGTTCATCATCCAATAGATCGTCGTCTTCCATGTTCGACCTACAAATGTCGAAGTGATTACCGGTAGTCACAACCACATCCGATGGATCGACAAGAGGGTTTTCAACATAAATGGGCATGGGGATAGAAGTCTCGGATCTTTAGGTTGAGGGTCCAAGGGATCCTAGACAATTTGGAACAGGCAACTTTGATCTGAGCAGAGGAGAGGTCATTGAGGTTCTTCATGTTTGGATCAATCTCTCTAAGCCTGCCACAAGATGCACCGATTTCCCTAAAGGTTTCAAATGACCAAGCATCAAAGGGGATACCAAACAATAGAATCCAAGTAGGCCATTGAAATCACTTGGTTATGACAAAGGAAGGCCTCCCATTTCTTGAATATGATGGTGCCGCCATTAAAGAAGAGAGATCCACAGGAGGAAATACGGTTAAACTCCGAGGAGACAGCAAAGAATAGTCCCAAAGTAGAGGAGGATCCAAACGGAGTGATATGGAAAGTCCCTCCTCGACCTAAACAAAAAGCCTTTTGAAGCACAATGTCCATTGTAGACCAAAGGGCTAGAGCACTCCAAAGTTCACAAACACAAGCACGAGACTAAACGTGGTTGTTAGAAACCCGAATTGAGGGAGCACTCGATGAGGCAAAGAGTTGCAGAATCAGTTCAGGATTTTGTACATAAATGAGAGATGTACCCATTTGTCGGAGGACCTCATGAAGACTTTCACAATTAGAGGAGAGTTCTCCTTTAGGGATCACCACAAACGCGTTCTTAACCCTGGCTTTCCATTCCATTAAACGGATAAACCGATCCCATTCATTTTCCCCTCTCCAGAAAAGGAGGGTGTTGTCCTGAGTTCACAAAGCCTCTTTGAGGTCTGAGTCAAGAGGATCACTGCATGCACGGAAGAGGAAGTTGCCAATGGAAGATCAAAGGAGTCCGGCAAACAAAATGAATCAGAGTGTCCCATTACCGTGTTCAATGAGCTTGAACTGGGCATTAGAGTAACCCAACTCAAAGGATTTGAGCTCGATGGAGCCCATTACCACATAAATCACAGCTTTCTCAAGGTTGTCCTGCATCATATAAGCTCTATCCCATTGAAAGGTCCCGGTACATCAATTGAATATTCTTTGAGCTTCTCCTGGTATGTCCATTACCACATGAATCACCATTCATGTAACACGATAGTTCTTCCACAATTCTGGTTACCACATTAGTAGCTCCCATGAAGGAATCCACCCGTATGTCACTACCACCTATTCAGAAACCACCTCCACCTCTCCAAAAACCTCCTTTACCTGCGCTGGGAACTTCCTTCACTATTTGACATGAATTCTTTTTTGCAAGTCTCCAATAAAGGTTCACACTAGCTGGCCGCCTGGCACAATGTTGTGTCTCATCTAACACAGCATTAGGGACATGGTGAGCATATGCAGTGATGGAATACACCAAGGAGGTCTCCTAAAATCAACTCATTGGTATATTCAAACAATTAGATAGATGGACTCTCCTTTGGGTTGTTTCCCATAATGTTTGACCAATCAAAAGCAATTTCTGGATGATAGGGAAAACATTATGAATGATAGTTCCATCCAATAGTGCTGATTAGCCTGATTTTGGGATTGGTGTTCTCCCAAGAGAATCTGACAATTACATGGTCCTGATGTATAAGCATGTGACCACATGCATTGAAGACGACCAATAGTAGTAAAACATTGAAACTGTTCTCCCCCTTTCTTTATAATAAGTAGAAGTACACTGATGTAGGATATCAAGGAAAACAAGATTCCTACACCAATCAATTAAGAACAAAGCCTAAAGAATGGTTCTTGATTATTAAAGAAGGCTGTAAATTTCAAGAAATCATTCAAGAAACCCAAATCTTGTAAGAAAGAAGGCAAAAATTAAGAAATTAATGCAATAATGATTAAAGTATTGAAAAGAAGCAAGGACCTAAAGGGAAATTCAAGAAAAATTAAAAAAAAAATTGGAAAAAGATCAAAAGAATCCACAAAATCTGGGTTTATTTTAATTTATTTTGAAACCCTAAAAGTGAGGGGACGCCAGGGGACACCCAGCCACCCTCTATAGTTTAGCCCAAATAATGAATTTATGAAAATAAATTAAAAGAAATAAGTGGTTTATGGTGTACAGATGTATGGGGGTAGGTTTAGCGTTCAAGATTGGGGTTTTCAAGAAAAAGGGAAAATTGGGGATACATGGTTGGGATTATTAAGGTGAAGTTATGTATGAAAGGAATTGGATCTCTAAGGATTAGAAAAGAAGTAATTAAAATTTTACTAAGTTGCTGGAAAAATTCTGTAACAAGAAAAATTAGGAAAGAATTAAGGAAAATAAGAAAGAAGATGTATGACAATAAGAAGAGATTAAAGGAAATAAAGGAGAGATAAAAGAAGAGGATTTGAAGGATTAATAGAAGAAAAGAAAAGTTCTCTGCATTTTCTGCAGAGAATTAAAAAAAAAAAGAATAGGGGAAGAGGGATAAGTTCACGTGAGCAAGAAAAGAATAGAGAAAATAAAGAAAATAAGAAAGAGAAAGTAGCAAGAGAACTCACCTAACCGTGAGGGTTTTGGGAAGAGATAACCAAGCTCCACAAGCTCCAAACCAATCTTCTATATTCAATAAACTAAAATCATCATACAATGACTGATTTGAGGCTTTAATAAGCCTTTTTTACAACTTTGGACAATTTTACCCCTCCCAGACATCTGTACAGCCAGCATGCCTATTACTCCCTTAAAACTGGCTTAAAACATAAAACAAAACATCCTCACACTTCTAAAACCTACTACCAACATTTCCTAATGGCTCTAGTGGCCTCATTACATCCAAATTAAACTAAAAACATAAATTAAAATAGAAAAAGCTGCTGCCTAATGATGATGGCACCATGTTGTCTTCAAGTTCTTCCTTTGAAATTTGGCTTGGGGCTTCAAAGTGATCGATGTTCTCTAGCCAATGAAGGGCTGCCACATCAGACACTACAACATAGTTCTATCATCTCCCTAAGTTATAAGAGGACAGGTGATACATGTGTGACGCATGTAGAGTGTTCCATTTATGTGAAATACTTTGGTGCCATATGGTACACATTAAGCCCATAAATCCAATAATTGCTTTCCTTCAAAACAACACCCCAAATGTGTGGGACACAGCACCAACACGTCCTGTATAGAGAACACTTGCTATCTGTTACACATTTGTTACTGTCCTATTATCCTTTATGACAGCTATTGATGCAAACTACATATATTTTGTTGAAAAGTGACGATTCCATAATTAAATTCCAAGGCTTGATAAATTGTACCTGAATCTTGATAAAAACCACTGGGCATATGAGCAAAGAAGCCTTCCATTTGTGGAGAGTTGAAAGAGTTCCCAGAAACCTCAACCTTTCGCTTCAAATTTGGTGCTGCAGCACTTGAAACACACATACTGCTGTATGGAAAGCAGTGAAATTGATATGAACTTCTTACAGGATGCGGACCCCATGAATTGTTCACCCCGGGAAAGATAGGGGCAAGTTCAGACCCTCCTTGACTGAAAGAATTCCCAAGTCGAACAAAACCTAAAACAAAACATAAGGTTGTCATGTTCACCCATTCATGTTTGTAAAATTGTTAGAATGCAATATCAATAGAAATATTTCATAAAAATGCAATATCAATCAAAGTTTCACAATTAAGAACCAAGAATATTGAGTGTTAAATTTTACCCATTCATGTTTGTAAAATTGTTATAATGCAATATCAATAGAAATATTTCATAAAAATACAATATCAATCAAAGTTTCACAATTAAGAACCAAGAATATTGAGTGTTAAATTTTACCCATTCATGTTCATAAAGTTGGGTTATGATACTCCTAATCCTGTAATTAAGATATGTTAGTCACCTTCGAGATTAGGTTGTAATAGATTCAATCTAGTGTGATGTGATTTAAAGGAGACCATGACTTCATAAAAGGAAAGTAGAGCACAATAGTGAGGCTAATATTGATGCAAGATACAATGGAAGATACCAAAAATTGATGTAGAATAATTCTCAAGGCCGCAAATAATTTAAAATAAAAGATGCAAAAGCAAAATAAATCAAGAATTGAATTTAAATTCACAAATAGCCAAGAAATTTGAGAATAGAATTTAAGAAAAGAGGTTAAGACGAGAAATAATAGAAAAATATGAGAAAATAGAAGAAAAGAGCCCAAAAGGGTATTTCCATAATTTTAGACTAAATCCGAAAATTACTAAAATGTCTCTCTGACACATCAAAAAATTCTGAAATTTTTATGCAAGTTTTTGACGTGTTCACGGGTTCTACAATTAAAATTTCATTAAATTTTGACAAGAATTGATCGGTTAAATCACGGAATTTCATAAGCTTGAAGGTGTTTTAATGGAGGTTTTCGGCACTTGCACATGAAATATGAGAAGGGAAGAAGAATAAGAGTAATATAGAAAGAAAGAAAAGGTTAAGAAAAGACTAAGAGAGAGAAAGAGAAATAATAGAGATATACCTTGAAGAATAGAGGGAGATTGCAACTACACATATGGAAGAAGAAAAGAGAGGGGAGTCATGAGTGGCATCAACCCTTGGAGAAGGGGAGATAAATCAGGCCCACGGCCTACCTTGGGAACACCCAATTCAACAAAAATTTAATAGTTCTTCACTGTAAAATTATGGGGGAGGAAGTGTCTTTAAATAGGCTTATATCCTAATGAAATTAAAACTTTCGGAAAAAAAAATATTCTAAAATACATGCAAATTGCTGTTTAAACTTTCTAAAATTTAAAACTTCCTAAAACACACTTTTTAAAATCCTAAACTAGCTAAAAACATTAATAACTTGTTGCACAAGTGTTCCTGATTCCTAAACTTTCCAAAACATAAAATTTCCTAAAGTTTAAACTACTAAAACTTAAGACTTTCTAAAAAAAACACTATTCCCCCTTAGTAATTTTCCCAAATCACCTCGGATTTGCACAATCTTTATCTCATTAGAAAAGTAACTGAATAATCTGTCTAATGACACCAAAATCAAGTCAAAATGACAAGTTTTGACCTTTGAAAAAGTGGGGTAAACATCAAAAACGGGATTACTCTAAAAAAGAACAACAAAAATTTTTGGCACTATTAGTCTTATTACATGGAGATAAAATAAATGATACCCCCTATAAGACCCTAAATAACCCCACATACCATGTACACTTGAATCTAACCCTCTTATGTGGGGGCACATACATAAGTTGCATAATGTTGTCTGCATCAAATACTCTCTTCAACCAGCGGTAGGAAGGTTACTGTCAAGCCAATACCCTGAAAGCCAACAAAAAGTTGAAGACAAACAAGAAGCAAAAGGGGCCAAAAAAAAGAAAACTAACAAAGATCATTTACAAGCTTCCAACTAAATAGTGAAAGGAAAAGAGGAGAAAGAAAAGATTGTCAAGGTAGTTGATAAGCCCAAGCTGTCTCCAAGAAACTCTACCACAACTCGTAGTGAACAACTTAATGTCCTAGACAAGCTAGATTCTTAACTGGTGCAATAGGCTAATGATACATACTTTGAGCTTTTTCCAAGACAAACCAACAGAGCCAATTATATAGAGAGTTTGATGTTAGAGAATTTTTCATCCCAAAAAACATGATATATAGTTGAGCCCTTGAAATCATCCATTCAATAGTCTTGATCACTTATCACTACTCAGGAACTTGAAAAAAAAGAGAGGAAGAGAGAGAGAGAGAGAAGTATGGTATAGTGCTGAACCAGACCTCATCTTTGTCTTCTTGTAAGCTAACATGTGGGCTTCAAATGTCCATTTTGAAGCCCATCAAATCTAAGAGGCCCAAGGAAAGAGAAAATTTTGAAGTGCATCAAATCTAGTCTAACAGGCCCAAGGAAATTGAAATCCATAAGTTCATGATTTCACTAGTTTTAGCAGTTGTGTAATTAGGACCCTTTGGTTATTATGTTCTCTAGAACTTTGATCTTTATTGGTTCTATTTTATTTTGTTTCAATTTAGTTTAGGAGTCTTACTAGTGGTGGCATAGTTTTTAGAAATGTAAAAGCCCTATTTATGTCACTTTTCTATGGATCCGACTTTTGGGAAACGAAACTTGACAGCTTGACTTGATTTTACTGTCATTTAAAATGTCATTCAGTTACTTCTCTATCAAGTCGATGGTCTCATGAATCCAATATAATTTGGTTATGTCCAAATTATTGGCAGGGTATTATTTTTTAACAGAAATCATATATTTTAATGTTATATTTTATATGAGTTTAGAGTTTAGTCTCTATATATCGAGGAGATGGAGTAATGTAAAAAAATAATAAGTCTAGTACATACAGTTTATGCTCGACATATTGATTTAATTAAAATTCCAAATCCTCTCTCTTAAAGGTGCTGCTACTTTCAAGGCCTTCTAGGTGGTAATTCCTAAAGTTCCTTTGCTGCTGATTCCAGTGAGCTTCTCAGCTTCCTCAATTCTTCTATTTTATTTTATTTTTTATTCTTCTATTTTATTTTTTTATTTTTTTATTTCATTATATGTTGAATTTACATACCTAGTTCCGTAATTCTGTTTTTTTAACTAATTAATCTCAGCATTTTGTTTAAAACCCTTTAGCCAATTCTCCATGATATCTCAACCAATCTGATTTTCTATTGTTTCCAATATCAATTACACATTGATGCCAATTTAAATCCCAAAAGCATCAAATAGATAAGCTTAGGTTTATGAAGAAGGGATATAAGGTAAAGATTTAGGGTTTTGGAAAGGGTATAGAAGGTGAGGATAAAACAAGGTAATGGTGCTGATTTAAGTGTTTTTGGTACTATTGTATAGACTATCGCTGTAGCACTTTTGTGTACAAAGCAGGGGTGGCTGTAGGTCTAAAGTGTGGTCTGGCGTTGGAAACAAAATAGGGATTAACAGCAAAAAAAGAGGGTCAAAAGGGTTTTTGAGGTGCTGCACTAATAGAAAATAATAAAATATATATATGAGAAAAAAAAAGAGCTTCAAAGAATCCACCTTGAATTGTTATAGAATCCACCATGATAGTCATTAATGGAATCCACCAAAGTGAGAATATTCAGAAAGGCAATCTTCACTACTCTTGGAGAGTACATGTATGTAAAGGCCAAATTTCCCCTAATTTTTCAGAAGAAAAAAAGAAAAAGAAAGGCCCACTAAAATAGGAAAACACAGTAATTCTTGCTAAAAAAGAAAACCCAACCATAATAAGAAAACAATAAAATTCTTTAAAAAAAAATCCAACCAGAAAAGAAAAGGCACTATAAATCCTAAAAAAGAAGATGCAAAATCAGAATAGGAAGAACACCCAAATTACTGAAAAGGAAAACCCAACCAAAATAGGAAAATGCTCCATTTACTTCTAAAAAAATCCCAGCCAAAATAGGAGAAAAATCCAACCAAAATAGAAAAAAAAAAAAAAAAGATACTTTCTAATCCTTGCATTGCACATGCAACAATTAAACTAAAAAGTAAGATATTAGGACTTTCTAAAAAACACCTAGGAAGAAAATTAATGAAATACCCTGTCTAAAAAATTAACAATTAGCCTTTGGCTAGAAAATCACATATATAACCTCAAATTAACAAATAAAATTTAAACTACAACAAAATAAAACTACCCAAATTAACATTTTTAACCAAATAAAAAAGAATTAAACCCAAGATGCCTCTGCATAAGCCCATCGAATTTGATAATGGGTTGTTTCGCATCCTGCATCACTCCTCCGGCTCAAAAAAAATTTATCCTCGAATTTTGTAGTGATGCAAGAATAATAAAATATCCAAGACCATGCAATCAAGCTTTGATGATTCTTTTGCCTTCTTCCAAACATACTCTCATTCCTAAAAAGCCAACTTGTGGATCTTATAAGTTCAGAAGAAATATTCATAGTCATAGCATGGAATTCTAAATTGACTTAAAGCCTTTTCTCTTCCACTAATTAAAGCATAGTTTCATTCTCCAAGGGATCTTGTAGGGGTTCACGTGTCTCCTATTGTGAGAACACTCAAACTCAAAAGAGTTCTCCCTTGATTATTCTCTTTGAAAGCTTACTGCACCATAGGAGCAGACTGCCGCAGCTTTGTTTTTAGTTGATAACACTAACCATGGATAAAGATCAGAAAGAAATGTGTCTCCTCGACATAATTAATCTTCGTATCATTGTTCCATTGCTTTCATAGCACCACCTTGTCGCTTTCCAATGAAACAATTTTGCAATCAGCACCATCAACATATCTCCATTGTTTGAATTAAGGAAGAACCTTTTTATAATATTCACAGTACCTTAAGCTTGATCTACAACATCTTGTGAAATCTTATCAACTAAAATTGTAGAAATCAAGTTCTCTTCATACCTGTCACTAATCACAACTTAGATATCTTCTCAAAAAAGAAAACAAACCTATCCCTAATATCTAACTTTGCTCTTATACCAATTTGATGCTAACAATCTTCCAAAAGTATCAAATAATAGCTTTAAGCTTATGTAAAAGGGGTATAACCTTCAGATTTAGGGTTCTGGAAAGAGGTGTAGAGAAAAAAGATAAAATAAGGAAGAAAACATGGTGAAGGTGCTGATTTCAGTGTTTTGGGACTGTTGTACAGACTATGATAGCAACATTTCTGGTACAAAGAAAGAATGGTTGTAGGTATAAAGTAAGGTCTGTTGTGGGAAAACTACATAAAGATTAAAAAGGAATAAATAAGAAGCAAAAAGGATCTTAAAAGATTTGAGGCTCTTCAATAAATAATAATAATAATAATAAAGAATATGAGAAGAGAGAGGTTTAAGGAGTCCACCTTGAATTGTTATGGAATCCAAAATTAGTAAAACATTGGAGTTCACAAAAGTAAGAACAATAAAAAAGACAATCTTCACTAATTTACATTCATTGTTTTTAATAAAAAAGAGTACAAGAATTTATGGGCCAAGTTTCCCCTAACTCTTTTTAAAAAGGAAAGACCAACTGAAATAGGAAAAACACACCAATCTTACCAAAAATGAAAATCCAACCATAATAGGAAAAAAAAAACTTAAATTCCTAAAAAAGAATACCCAACCAGAATAGAAAAGGCACTCTAATTCTTAAAAAAATATTAATCGGAAAAGGTTAAACAGTCAAATTCCTAAAATAGAAAACCCAAAAAAATAGTAGAACACTTCTTTTAAAAAAATAAATTCCAACCAAAATGAACAAATATATTTTCTTATCCTTGTGTTGCACATGAAATAATTAATCTATAAAATTACATATTAGGACTTTCTAGAAAACACCTAGAAATAAAATTACTGAAATACCCTTGGTCTGAAAATTACCAAAATACCATTGGAATAGATAATCAATGTAATACCCTCAAATAGAAAAGTAGTAAAATAACCTTAATCTGACTATTATAAATGGAACCTACAACAAAATAAAACTGTCCAAATTAACATCTGTGACAACATGAAGAATAAAACCCAAAATGCCTCTACAAAAGCCAATCGAATTTGAGTATGGGCTGTTTCGTGTCCCACATCACCCTCAAGGCTACTTTTTTTTTAAGTTTACCACTGGGCTACTAATTACTAGTCAAATTATACTCCTAAAATTCAGTTCATTGGTTAGCAAGTATGAGAAGTCTATAAACCTGATAACCAAGCTCAAGGTTAATGGGAAGTGGAAAACGAATGAAGGGAAGATCAGGGATAGCATAGAAGATCACTATATTAGCCCTTATTCCGAACCTTTTCCCATTCAGCCGATCATTGAAGGAATTGAATTTGATAGTTTTAAAGAAGAACAGCAAGATTGGCCTGAAAGGCCGTTCTCTATGGTAGAGGTAGGCTCAGCTCTTAGTAATATGGAAGATGATAAGGCTCCTAACCCTGATGGTTTCTCCATAAAGTTTCTGAAAATCTTTTCGGATGTAGTGGGTAGGGAGGCTTTGAAGGTTTTTCATTCAAAAGACCAATGGTGCAAGAACCTCAACACAACCTTTATCACTCATATTCCCAAGAAAAGATTTTAGGTTAGTGGGTTGTTTATATAAATTGTTGTCTAAGATTCTTACTTTACGCCTCAAGTCCATCCTTCTGAAGATCACTTCAAGCTCACATAATGCATTTGTTTTAAGGTGACAATTATAGACTGCTTGCTATTAGCTAATGAATGCATTAATGCAAGGATAAAGGCAGGGATGTTCAGTGTGGTGTACAAATTTGATATCGAGAAAGGCTACGGCCACGTTTTCTGGGCTTTTTTGGAGAATATGCTTCAGAAAACGGGCTTTGGAATCCATTGAAAAAATTGGATGAAAATTTCCTTTTCTTCCCCTTCCTACTCTGTCTTGGTGAATGGTTCGCCCAAGGGCTTTTTCAAGGGAAGTAGAGGCTTAATGGTGATCCTTTATCTCCATACCTCTTCATTAATGTGGTTGAAATCCTTAGTAGGTTGGTTGTTAACACGGAATCCATAGACATGCTTCAAGGTTTCGCTCAGACAAAAGGCGGTACTTCAATTCCCTTCATAGAATTTGTTGATGATTTGTTGTTCATGTTCGAAGATGACCCGGAAGCTCTAAGAAATTTGAGATATCTTGCTAACCCTTGAAGCGGTTTCTGGATTGAAGGTTAATTGGAGTAAATCCATATTAAGCCATGTTGGTAATGTTCCCCATATTGAGGAGTTGGCGGCTATTCTTGATTGTGGTGTGGCACTTCACCCTTCCTCTTATCTTGGGCTCCCTCTTGGAGCCAAGACTTCCGCCAAGGATAGTTGGAATCCCATCATAAAAAGGTTGGAAAAGAGATTGTCTAGCTGGAAAGGAATATATCTTTCAAAATAAGGAAAACGTGTTCTCCTAAAGAGTGTTCTTGCAAGCATTCCACTTTAATTCCTATCCCTATATGCAGCTTCGTCTTCTAAGATCAATGAAATTGAAAGAATTCAAAGAGATTTCTCTGACAATCTAATCAAGGGGCCAAGAAAATCAAGTGGATCAGCTGGTCTAGAATTTGTAGACCTCTCGATTATGGGGGTCTAGGCTTGAGGTCAATAAGATGTGTTAATAGAGCCCTCTTAAGTAAGTGGCTTTGGAAGTTTGGTATTGACCGGGATGCTGTGTGGAAGATCGTGATTGCTGCCAAATATGGAGAGGAGAGAAATGATTGGCTTCCTCGGGTGCCTTTTGGCCCTTCTAGCTGTGCTATATGGAAAGATATTTGCAAAGGCCTTGAAGTTTTTAACAGCTTCACCTATTTCACGGTTAATAATGGAGAAAGGGTGCAGTTTTGGAAGAACCCCTGGTGTACGGAGTTGGCGTTATTCAGATTGTTCCCTTACTTTTACCATATGGTAGATTGCAAAAATGAGTCTATCAAAGATCATATGATTAGGTCGCATTCTTTCTGCTCTTGGTATATTCAGCTAAGAAGAAACCTGAATGATTGGGAGGTAAATGATATGGGAAGATTGTTGGAGACTCTAAAGGGGTATGGTCTTAGGGACATAGACAGAGAAGATGAGAGATTATGGTTGTTAGATAAGGAAAATGGCTTCTCTATGAAGTTGATGTACATTGCGTTGGCTCTTAGTGATCCATGTTCCTTCCAGGCCCGTTTCATTGGAGCAACTATATTCTGTCTAAATATCCTTTCTTATGTGGGCACTTTGATGGGATGGCACTACCACTCTTGACAACCTTATCCATCGAAGCCTAATTGACCCAAACTGGTGCTGCATGTGCGTTTCGCCAGATGAATCATCAGGTCACCTTTTTATTCACTATCAGATGACCAGTTCCCTATGGCTATATATGATTGTTAGGTTCTGTGCTACTTGGGTCTTCCCAAACTCTTTGAAAAGCTTGTTTGATAGCTGGCCTTTCCAATCCTTCAACAACATAAGTCTGATGGGCAGTGAGGTTTGGAGATTGATCCCCCTGGCAATTTGCTAGACTATTTGAGAAAAGCAAAATCAGAGAATCTTTGAAGGATCTTCTAGACCTTTCACAAGCTGATGGATGCGATCCTCTCAAGAATTTTCTTGTGGCTGCCTTCTCTTTGTGCTGAAAATATTTTCTTCAGAAGATGGATCTTTCACTGGGAAGCTTATATGTTTAGCTAAATGGCTGTAGGAGCTTGGGGTTTTGTTGTGTTTGTTTTCTCTTACTGTTTTGCAATACTCAAAGTTGTTC
>JAOXJP010102974.1:0-14332 GCA_025762735.1 Platanus orientalis | reverse complement strand
GATTAAATCACTAATTTCAAAGATCAAAGAAATACATAAAGGAAGCTACATCAAATCATTTATAGTAAGATAGATTTACTTACAAGAAGCTTAGATTCAATGATTTCACATAGATTTCAAAGATTTCAAAGAGTTTCCATAAATATCTAAGGAATTCAAAGAAGATTTACATCATCAAACCCATAGTAAACTAGATTTTCTTACCCAAGAAACTTTAATCTGAAGTTCAAAGAGTTGGATCAAGAATTCCAAGCATTTTAGAGATTTCAAAAGATTCACATACAAACTCCAAAGATCAAAGAGGAATATACATCATTAAATCTATAGTAAACTAGATATTCTTACGAAAGTTCAAATTCAAGGTCTCCAAGCAAGAAACCTTTACTTCAACCTCTATTCACACCTTGCTCTTTAAAATAGTTATAGTTCTAACATTAGAAGAATGAAACTATGAAGTTATGGTAGAAAAACAAGCTAATCTAGAAGGATTTCCATGGTTGGATTGAAACTTACCCAATTAGGGAAGAACTCCTTCTTTCTCTTCCAAAACTCCCCAAGTCTCTCTAAATCTTTCTATTTTTATGCAAAAGAGGCTATAAGGGTTTCTTTAAGTTATATTTAGGATTTAGGATTAAGTTGGGAGGGTTCCACACTCCCCAAATTGAAGAAAATTTTGTTTTACCTCAAAAAATTACAATCTAGGTCATTTGGATCAATCCAACACTATTTGAGCACTTTTCTGAGACCTGATAGGTCTTGGATCGATCCAAATAAGTTTAGATTGATCTAAATGATTTGGATCGATCCAAATAAGTTTTCTCAACTCTTACCCCTTTGCACTAAAATGCTCATAACTTTCTCTAGACAACTCAAAATTGATCGTTGTTTGTTTGGTTAGAAACCAGACTTTAAGACCTTTCAAAAAATGTATGGATAAAACCTCTAATTCACTTGGGATTTATGTTAATAGGCCCAAGAAGTTAACCTAAATCAGTGGGCCTGTCAACAAAGACACATTGTGAGAATATGAGAGTAACTTTTTCTAGAAAACTTGTAATTGTACACCGTTTGTTTTGCTGGAAAATAGACTCCTAGATATTTCCATCAAGGTATGGCATGACCTCCAATTCTTTCAAGATTTATGTCAATGGGTCCACAAAGGTACATTAAATGTAAATATAGGATAACTTTCTAACTTGACAGGTTTGAGGCCCAACTTGGTCTTACACTTCTAACTTGGTCCAATGGGTTCCTAAACCACTCTATGGTATGTTTAAACATGTGAAAAGATAATTTTACCCTTCTAGGGATAAAATTATAGTTTTACCCTTTTTGTACAAAGTGGGGCATTACATTAGCATCCATTGTCTTCGCCCCGAGTAAACTATCCATTCAGATTCTCATATTTATGTTACTATCACTGTCTTGCTCTAGTAGCTGAGCACACTTGCCTTCACCCTGAGCAAACCCTTAAACTCTGTTTGGTGCCACTTTAGAACCTGAGCATCCTATGCCTTCACCCCAAGTAACCATCCATTCAGATTCTCATACTGGCTTGCCATGATCAAGCCAATGCCTTGGTACCACCATGCCTCTTCCACTTGTGCTACCGTGCATATGTTTTATCATATCGATATGAACTCAACACCACATGGTAGCCTAGTCCATCAGAACTACATGGCACAATTGCCATTTAGCATCATCCACTAACATACCTTTAAGCCGCTCACCCAAGCCATCAAGATTATTCTTTGTAAGCATCATTTCTGAATACTCAACATTGCTTCAGTGTTGTCCATCACACCAAAGCTTCCTCAACTGTGTTGTCAAAGTCATCTCAATCTTGGGAAAGTCTCACCACTGACCCCCACACGATAGACATTAACAGACTCTGTAGCTAGTAGCCCTCCTGCTACTCAAAACCATAACATCATGCCTAATACCTCACCTGTATCTGTGCATTTCGTCTCCACTACTAAGACACTAACCAAGCTAGCCCACCTAACCAACCTAACTTCATGCATCACCAAGCATGCTCTGATACTAACCTGTATTAGAGGTCATCCCACCAGCATTAATTGTTACTCTGATACCAACTATCACAGCTAAATTTTTCTCTGTTATAATCGTATGGCACCCCGACCATCACCCAACCAAGGTCAACCTTTATTGGAGTCCGCAATGCTCCATTTATAGCACTGAAGGCCCAACATGCTTATAGCACATCCTCAAGTCATCACTCGAGACATTAATACCACCGATGACCATGGCACCTTACACGGACACCATGTTCTGCACCAGACGTAGCCCTAAGTCTTGCCATGCCACCACTATGGCCATCCAAGGCCAAGCCAGGATTTTGCCCAACACAAGGACCAGGCACACCCAAGCACCAAGGTCACGGGATAACCCACTCAGTCTCCTCATAGGTTACCACTGTTGTATAGTGCATGCTAGTAACACCCACACAAGAAAACCCCTGTCTACCGATAAATGAGCAGTGCTGCCACACTAGACTCCCAAGAACTGTCTTATGAGGGAACCCAACCCCCATAGGAACTTAAGGCAGTACCTCTATGCATGCCAAGAGCCATCCCCAACCCATGTTAGGGAATGCCTCACAGTTTAAGCTCATGCGGGCTAGGAGCATGCCACCGATGCATAGTTATAGTCCATCGTGCCCACTATGCCTTAGCATGCCTCCTACCTAATGCCAAGGGCTTGAGTGCCTCATAGCACCCACCCCTCCTCAAGGTGTACACTATGCCTTTCCTGGGTTGCTAGAAGGGAACATCACCCCCCTTAGAAAATTATATTATAATTATAGAAATGCCATCAAACAATATTTACAGAAATGCCACTATACCACATGCTAAGCCACCCGTGCCACCACATGCCAAGACATGTCCGTGATAGCGTGCCTGCATGTCCCTCTATGTCCCCACCAATTGTTGCCAACTTTAGTCTTCCTAGTGTGTCCCTTCGTGTCCTTACCAGTTGTTATCAACTTTGGTGTCCCTCCATGTCCCAAACTTTAGTGTCCCCCCATGTCCTGGCCACTAGTGTCTCTTTGTGTCCCCAGGTACACCAACACCTATATCTAAGGATTGGTGTCCCCTTGTGTCCTTGGGTACACCAATATCCCATGTCCCTGGAAGGATGTCCCCTTAAGTCTCGACCCAAAAATAAAAAATAAAAAATTTTGAAAAATGATAAATAACTTAAAATAAAGGTTTTGACTTAATATGACCTAGTTTGACTAGGCTTAACACATATTAACTCGATTTGCTAGGGTTAACCAAAAATATCCTAATGGACCAGGTTTGACCAAGATTAACTAGATTTGACCCGATTTGCTAGGCTTGACCATAAATAACCCAATGGACCAGGGTTAAGAAAATTTGACTTAAGTTGATCAGGTTGACCAATTTTGACCAAGATTGAGTATAGAGCACTTAATTTAACTAAGATTTAGTATAGAGCACTTAGTTTAACTAAGATGCACTCGATTTGATAAAATAACATAATCTACTTCAATAAAACCCTAATTACAATATGATTGATATCCTAAACCACTTGTGGACCCGGTAACGAAACAAAACATATATTATAGGGTTTACAATCTAGATTAAAGAATTTATTTAGTATTTTCGAGTTGTCTAGATGTATGTGATACATGAGATATTGTCAATGTGATTGGAAACCTTAATGGCAATGGAAGATAAAGTTTGATACCCTATGTGGTTGCAAGATGAATATGATCATATGATTATCAAGATGTGCAAATATAATCATGTGATGATTAATATGTACCAATGTGATTATGAGATAGTTAATGCATGAAATGATATAATGTTTTATGTATGAGATGCATGTTTGATATGTTTATGGAAAGTTAATGGCATGTGATGTTAGATAGATAAAAATATTCTAATTTTGTGCGAGATGTAAATAAAAATGTTGATTTGATATTTCATGGGATGTAGAGAAAAATGTTCCAATATGGTTATGACATGAGATATTAAAAGTGTATAAACAACTTAGTAATGATATGAGATATTAGAAATACTAAGTTATGATATAAGATATCATTAATATATAAATAATCTAGATTAATAATGGCATAAGATGCTTGACCTAAAATCCCTTAATTTAAATATTAAGTATGTAAGCTAGAATCATTTTACGAAATAATTTATGTGGCATTTCATTGTCAGTGGATAGAGATTTCATCTGAAATAGGTTGGTTAATGCCCATAGGATAAAACCATATCTATTTTTAGTTGATTTATTCTTATTCACTTCTTTGGATAGATCTGAGTATGGCTAGTGGGAGTGTAAGCTCACTTGATACATCATCCTACAGTACGTACATTGAGACCGAGATGGTGGGTTTATACTTAACTGAATGGATCATGGGAGCCCATAGGTTATAGTCATGATTCTTTCAGAGGCCAGAAAAAGATCAAGCCCATTGGTTCCACAGAACTTAGTGTAATTCCCTTAGATTGATCACTTATGACTTAATCAGGTGAAATTGGTTACACCATGAATACTTCCCAGATAATCATGTAGACCTATAACTAAGGTACTACAAAAGGCATAGGATGCACACATTAACTAGATGGGTATTTGACCAGTTAGTGATTGGCTTTGAGGATAAGTGGGAGATTGTTGGAAATATATGTCTTGACAAAGCCATTCACATAAAATATATGCATAATTAATTATTTATTTATTTAATAATAACTATTTATTCTATCATCACATATATTTGTTTATTAATATATGTAATTATTTGATCTCATGAGATGGGATAAGTGATCCTCAAGTAACATAGTAGGATGTTAGACACATTGAAATGTGTGGAGAGATTTGATAATCTAGTTCTTATAGACCTGAAACTTTATAGCTATGGGTGATGCTGGATACAACACTTATAGGGTTGCTACATGTAGAGCTTCCATAAATGGAGTGATGTAATCTCAATCACTAGAGTGGGACTCTAAGCTTTCATGTAGGTGCATTATATAAATGCATGAAATGGATCTATTATGAACACACTTGGTAAAACATCACTATCAGTATAATTGTTGTTCGCATTCATAAACTCATCCTTAGACCTAAGGGGTTTATAATTCTCTAAGTTATTATGTTAGTTATTTTGAGCTACCAACTAGTGATGCCTAATTGGCGGCTATATCATGGGTAGTTTGGATAGCCAACATGATACTTGAGAGGATGCAAATTCCCCATAAGGAATCTACTACCCTTAAATGAGAGAATATTTAGTTTAGGAAATGCATGATTTGATTGGACAAGAAAAATCTAGTACCAGTGATTTCGATAAAGAGTTTATCAAATGATTTCAAATTTAATTTATTATGAAAATTGTTAAGAAATGAATTGTCAATTTCATGGACAAAACAAATGAGATGTAATGTACTGTGTCTAAGTCTAATAAGAGTCCCATGCCAACATGCAAGAAGACTAAGGAAGGACCAAAGACCTGTAGACCCAAGACAGCAACACGGCAAAGGATGTGAAGAACAAAACCAAGAATCGAGGAGAAGATCCCTAACAAGAATGACAAAGACAAGAAATGCCAAAGATAAAGCCCAAGGGAAGCTCATGAAATATACAACCTTAGAAAATACCCACACTATGCATAATGCACCAAGACTTTATAAATAATCCAAGAAGGCAGTGTGAGGTAGTAAAATGAGCCTTAGGACACCTATTGTTGGTCCCAAAACATTGGGGAGAAGAGCCAACTCAAAAAATATGATGACAGAAATATTCAGGTAAAAGGTCCCCTGATCGATCACAAGATTAGTGATCAATCATGGCCTGATCGATTACCAATCTCGTCATTGATCACGAGTAGGATTTTAGTACAAAAATAAAACTCCTAAGAGTTGTGAATCAACAGCCAGATTGATCACACATTCATGATTGATCACGAGAAAAGCATGATCGATCACACTTGTGAATCTTAGAAAGATCTTATTAAGTTTTGGAGATTCCAATCCAAGAATTCCCATCATTTTTCCATTAGAAAAAGCTCTAATCCTGCAGACTAAGACAAGACTTAGCTCTATAAAAGGGTAATAATAGCCTAGGTTAAAGAGAGAGATATACTTAAAAAAAAATATTGTTTGAAAACTGCAACTAGTCTAAGAGCCAAAAAGCTTAGATTTTTATTGTGTGAAAGACCTTGTACTACTGAAAATCACTGCATGTGATCTCTTCCTTCACTTCCTATATTGAATATCTAAAGGGGAGACAACCTTGGTTACCCATTGTGAGAAAACCGACGATTTACAAGGAATCGAGGAGTAGTCTCTTCGGTGCTCAAATTTGTGAAAGAAAAGGCACATCAGCTCACTGTAGGAGCACCCACAACTGGTCTATTTTACAAAATCAACCTATATGAGGTAAAACTAAATTCATCTTATTGATTACTATTTAAGTCCCTTCCACTAGATCACTAGAAGGTGCATTACACTCTTCAGAGATAAAGAGTGTAGGTTATTGCTTGCATGACAAGTAGAAAGGTTTTTGTGTTAATTTTTACCTAGATTGTTTGTATTTCAATCTAAATAAAATTACGGAAAGCTCAAGTTGAGCTTTAGGAGTGGACATAGGCCGCAGTGCCGAACCAATATAAATTTTGTATTTTGTGGTTGTTTGTGATCTCTTTACATTGTGCTAACTATGATCAATGCACCTGTGAATACTTTAGAGTATTAATTGCTTTAATTAAACTGTATTTGAAAGGACAAGTTAGTTGATCAATCCTACAAACGTTAATTGTTAATCTTAATAACAAGGAATCACCCTCCCCCCTCTAGGATAGAATTTCATTTGGTATTAGAGCAAGGTTTCTCTTATAGGGCTTAACAACCCAAGTCAAAGATCCTACTCACCCAGAGGAATCCTAAAAAGACCAACATGGAAGAGTCATACTCTATCACAAAACCCCCATTTTTCGATGAGACAAATTATCCGTATTAGAAAATACAAATGAGTACATTCCTCTAATCCATAGATCTATCTGTGTGGATGGCTATCCAAACCAAGTGGGTAAAACCCATTACCCCCGAAAGGGAATAGACAGAAGGACAACGCAAAGCACACCTTGTAAATTATGCCATTGTTTGTGCCGTAGGTCATACTAAATTTAGGCACATTTGTAACCTCACTGTGGCAAAGGACCCATTGTCACTTCTAGAAGTAACCCATGAGGGAACAAGTGTAGTAAAGAAATCTAAACTATAAATGCTCACCTCAAGGTTTGAAGAACTTAGAATGAAAGAAGATGTGCAATTCATATACTTTTATACTAAGTTACAAGACATTGTTAATGGCAAGGCTGGACTAGGGAAACCTATAGAATCAGCTGATGTAGTATATAAAATTCTTATGTCACTTTCCGAAAGGTTCAGAACCAAAGTAACTGTTATAGAGGAAAGCAAAGACATAGATACCATAGTGATAGAAAAATAGTGTGATGTCTCCAAACCTTTGAAATGACCTTTAAGCAAAATACCAAAAAGAAAGATATTACTCTTAAGGTTGAAGAGCAATCTCACTCTGAAAACAAATCTGATGAGGAATTCACCAAAGTTGCTAGGAATTTTAGAAAATTCTTTAGAAGAAACTCTAAGGACTACAAGAGGATGTCGTCTAAGAGGTCTAACATAATTCTTAGAAAGAAGGAAACCGGTAGTGATAAGCCTATTTGTTATGAGTGCAAGGGCCGGAGTCATTATGCTAAAGAATGTGCCAACAAAAAGAAACTAAAGACTCATAGAAAAGCCATGGCTACAACTTGGGACGATGATTCAAATGAGTCAGAAAGTGAGTCTCAATCAAGTGATGAGGATATCTCTCAAGGCGTTAAAGCCTTTATGGCCTGGAGCACTCCCGTGGCCTCACTTACAAATAGCATTGAATCCGAGAGGGACAGTGTGAGAATTCGAGGAAGTGGATGATGAGGACATCCAAGAGGCCTTTGACAAACTCTTCTTGGAAATTGTTAAGTTGGAAAAAGAGAACATTAAGTTGAAGAAAGAGAATAATGAGTTGATTAGTAAATCAATATCCTTGGAACACTCCATCTCTCAACTTCAAACAATGTCTCCTAGTAACTCTAACTATGAACCTAATGAACTATTTATGAGAGAAAAGAGAGAACTGAGTGAGAAATTAAATGATTTAGAATCCAAACTTAGAGAGTCTAGGATGTTTGCTACCCTAGAAAAGGACAATAGAAGAGTTGAAAAGAATATTTTGGAAGAAGCCAACAAAAATCTAAATCTAAAAGTACTCGAACTAGAGAAAGAGACAAGTAAATTTAAGAGCAAGAAAGAGAACCTAAGGGACACATGTTCCAAGCTATCCGCTAGGACATGTGAAGTCCTTGAACAAATAAGAGATTTTAAGGAAGAAAAAAAAGAGAAAATTACTTAGTCTAATTGCCTGAGGATATGAAAATTTTAAGAAAATGATTTCAATGGGCAAAGAACATGGTGACATGAACGGTCTAGGATGCAACTCAACTACTTATCTAACTAAGAACACTTTTGTTAAGGCTAAAGGGAAGGCACATGCCTTACCCCAAGTCACTCAACAACAGTCCACCACTTATGTTGAAAAGACTTTTCATTCCTCCAAAGGAAAAGAACCAAAAATCCCTTTATGACAATTTCCATTTCAGAAGCCAAGGAACTTTGAAAAAGGGCAAACCTCATTCTTTAAAGGAGATACCAAGGACACACATTATATATCCTCATCAAGATAAAAAATGTCCTACAACAACCAATCGACTTCTTCCAAAAGAAGATCTCCTATGAACAATAATGAAAGAAGGTATGATTGTTATAGTCAAAATCCTTCTTTCAAATACAAAGACTCTATCAACAAGGATAGAAGGAGAGAAAACTAGTATGACTCTACTTATGTCTCCATCTCTAGTAGACCACCCATTACTTGCTACTATTGTGGACTTAAAGATCATATGAAAGTAGACTATAGAAAGAGGTTAAATGACTTAAAGGCTCTAAAATTTTAAAAGAAAAGCCAAAATGATAGAAGAGCTAGGAAAATGAGCTACTTCCAAAAATTAGAAAATGAAAACCTTGAACACAAGAAGAGGATGTCTAAACTAGCTTAATCCAAAACCAAAAGGATTTGGGTGAAAAAGGATAACCTCAAATGTCTTGTCATTCATACAGTATTAAGAGTTGGGAACACCTCAATATGGTATCTTGATAGTGGATGTTCTAAACATATGACTAAGGACAAGTCATTATTTACTTATCTTGATGATATACAAGATGGGAGAGTCACATTTGGTGAAGGAAAGTCTACAAGAATTGTGGGAAAAGGCACCATGGAGGTTCTAGGAATTCCAAAACTGAATGATGTGTTGTATGTAGAAGGACTCAATCACAATTTAATTAGCATTAGTCAAATTTATGAAAAAGGTAAAATTGCTAAGTGTGTAATCCTAGAGGGGGTGAAAAGGATTTCATTAGATTTTTAATTATTTTTAATTCATTTTACCCCAATCTTAATTAGGTGAGTTAGTTAGTGATGTTCAAGTTTAATTTAACTCAATGCGCTTGGTGCTCAAATACTAATGATTGTAAGTATAAAAATGTAAAGAACAATCACATAAAGATCACACACCACAACATAAGAATTTATAGTGGTTTGGCCACTAAGGCCTACGTCCACTTTAACTAAATTTTATTAATCAATCTTTTATAAAGATTATAAGGTATTTAGATAACCTTTCTAAGTCTCGTGCTTGGTGTTTCCGATAAGCATGGCCTTGGTTGTCTTTGAGCTAAGGTCTTACATTTCGTCACACGGCTTCTCTGACCATTAACACAAGGATAAGGTATATGCGCACACCTTAAACTACATGCTTGGTGTCTCCAGCAAGCATGCCCTTGGTTGTCTCCAAGCCAAGGGCTTAAAGTTTTTCATACAACGTCTTCGACCATTGACTCAAGGGATTAGGTAAACTACCAATATGGTTCTGTATGACCTAATATGGTAAATATGGTCCAAGTAAGGGAACGAGGTTCCAATACAATATGGCTCTCAAACTAACCAAATATATCAATGTGGTCAACCAAGGGAAACAAAATCCCAATGTAGAGGGTGTCTCTCACTAGCCAAGTATACCAATATGGTCACTAAGGGAAACTAAGTCCCAATGTAGAGAGTGGCTCTCACTAGCCAAATATACCAATAGAATAGTCTCTACTTCCGCCCAATGGAGTGTGTGAGTGCCTCTAGAGAAGGCAAGTAAACAAGTAGTCATACAACCAAGCAACCCTCTATATAGGCAAATATAAGTGAAGCACAAGAAGGGAAATATCTCAAGTAAGGGAACCAATGTCCCAATGAAAAGAATGGCTCTCAACTAGCCAATATACCAAGTGCATGGTTTTTACTCAATACTAAGGGAGTGTATGAATGCCTCTAATAAAGGCAAGTATGCAGTAATCACACAACTAAGTATAGCCTCATAAGGGTTTTATCTCTTGGAATAGTTTTCCAAGGATTCACATGTAGAGTAGTGGTATAGATACACAATAAGAAAAATCTAACCATAAATTACTTACAATGTAAACAAACTCCAAAATATAGGCAAAAGCTTTACCTCAACCTTTTACGTTGGGAGTTTGTATGCTTGAAGGTGGAGGAGCACCGTCCTCGATCTTCCTCATCTCTTCTGTTGCAAAGGAACCCTCATTTGTGGCCACAAGAGATAGATAATAACTCTCTTATTCTCCTTTGGAAGCTTGAATGAAAGTGTAGAAAAAGTAAAGCTTGTAGAGCTCTTTTTCTTGTTTAAAAACCTTTTTTCCCCTTTGCTGATCCCTTTGTAAACTTAGGTTTATAAAGGGAAAGTTACCTTTTATAGGGTTGAGGAGCACCTATGGCATTTGGATAGGAATATTTTATAAAGGGCAACATTTTGGAGTATTGAATTTGAAAAAAATGGAGTTCAAATTTTGAAAAACAAGCATGGGATTCATGTTTTAAATTTTTTTTAAAAATGCCCTCCAAACTGATTTAGGGTTTTGAAACCGATTTGGGTTATGAGAATTTTCTCAAAACTCATATCGCAATTAGTTTGGGCCTATCGATTTTGGGCTTAGAAGTTACTCAAAATTTATTAGGGGTTTTGAAACCTATTTTGCCCAAATCAATTTCAGAACCTACAATCGATTTCTTAATTAGAATGAGCTCATTGAGCTGATCATTTTGATTACTCATGGGCTCGGAGCGGACGTCAAAATAAAAAATTATGGTCATTTTAAATTGAGACATCCATACTCACTTCTTGGCTCATTTTTCACTAGGGGTTTTTTGAGCAATTGCACCTATACATTGGTCTTAAGGTCTTCCTAGGATCAAACCTTGGTATTTGGGGGTCTTCTTGAATGGCCACACAATACCCATTTGGTTTTATACTTGATTTACCTTTCGGGATCGAAGATGGTGACTTGGCTTTTCCTTGGCACTTCTCTTTGGCTCTTCTTGGGTTCTTTTCTTGATATGCCTTGGCTTGTAGCACTTAAACCCCTTCCTTGTCATGGTGATGGTCTCCACACTAGACACTCATAGACTCACTCATTATACATAACATTCATATCCTACCACCTAGACTTTGAATGAAATTGACAAATTATATAATAACTTAACAATCTCCCCCTCTATCAATTTCATGACAAAACCCAAAAAATAAAAATACAACAATCATTATATAAATGGACTCATAGTGTGGAGACCATTGTAGACTTTAATGAAGCTTTAAGGCTCCCCCTTAGTCCTTGGGCTTGTCAATACTTGCCATCCTGGATCACAAAACTTATACCCATCTCATATGCCGTTTGAATATATAAACATTAGAAACATGAACTAAGGCATGCATAATATTTCTCTCCCTTTTTCTCATGAAAAGACAAGGGGTTAGTCAATAGTATGGATAATAATAAATGTAGATGTGATCCAAGGAAATAATAATAACAATGGATAATAATGATAAGCATGCATAATGAAGTTAGGTGTGTACCAAGTTTTAGTGTTTACACTCCTCATAGTTTGACCTTAGTCATAAGACTCCCTCTGTCTATATATTTCCATATACATAGCACTCTAAGAACCAATACTCCTAAGCTTACTCCCCCATAAGCTAGGAATCTCTCCTCATATTTTTATGGTCTACTTCCTTTTTTTTTTAGAAAAAAAAAAGAGGCCATAAGAAGCACTACATGTATCCAACATACTAGTCTTCATGCCTAATGCTTTAAGTCAAAAACCATGCAAGCACAACTACAAAAAAAAACACTTTCCTCATGATAATTGAATAAGATATGAGCAATATAAATAACAATTTCATGAGATACAAGATGTGTTTTTAAGTTTTAAGTTTTCAATGTTTTGGTTAGTGGTTGTTGCTCCCCTTATTCGAGGGCTCTACTCCCTATAAGCATGGTTGTAACTCCCCCTATATGTGTAAAGTGACTCCTCCTCACTTTCACACCTCATAACAACCACTCAATTAGTGTATTTAAACTATTTCTCCCCCTTTTTGGCAAGAATTAGCAAGATATGAAATAAATAAACCATAAGCTAAATAAGAAAGGAGAAATTGAGCAAGATGAAATCTATTGAAAAGAAAATTTAAGTACATCATCTAGCTCTTGAGGCTATAATCAACCACAAGGGGACTCCCCTAGGCAACATATAATAAGTACAAGCCTCAAACATCATCTGGATAGACTCTATCCTAGCCATAGAAACAAATGACTCCTCAAGGTCTATGCTTCCTATCTGAGCATATCCATTGGCTACAAGTCTATCCTTGTTCCCAGTCATCATGCCATGATTGTCATGTTTGTTTCTAAATGTCCATTTTGTTCCAATGACATTCTTAACAGAGGGTCTCTTAGTTAGGAACCATACATCATTCCTCTTGAGTTGGTTGAGCTTCTCTTACATGGCATTGATCAAATCTGGATCATTTAGAGCCTCTTTTACTTTCTTAGGCTCTATCTTAGAGATGAAACAAAGATGGCTTAAGATTTTTTTGATTTTCCTTCTTGTTCTCACTCTATCCTTTGGATCACCAAGGGGGCTGGGATTAGGTACAGAAATTTGCTTTCCCTGGTGTATTAGGATGACATCAGGAGGCTGAGTATCAGTACCTAAAAGTGACTTTCACTTTTTGGGGGGTGCTTATCACTTTTCAGCATTGATGTGTCCACCCCCTAATGCCATCCTAATACATCAGGAAAAATAGATTTCCATATATAATCTTTTCTGTCACCAAGGACATCATTAGGTGATAATCTTTTTGTGATCCTTTTATCCTTAGGATGAGGTTAGAAATCACCTTTATCCTTCCAACTTTGTTGTGATGAGAGTTCATGTTGATCCTTTCTCATCACACCAATGCAAGAACTTTTGGTTCTCAAATTCCCTTCCATGGTTGCTTCAAAGGTGTTTAATGTGGAGGCCTTTTCAATTTGAGTTATTTTGCAACTCAATAAAAGCCTCAGATTTCTCACTTAGGTATGCCACCTATGTGAAACAAGAGAAATCATCAACTACTACCATGAAGTACTTCTTACCTCCTAGACTCTCCATTCCTGTTGGACTGGCCAAGTCCATGTGGAGAAGTTTCTAGGGGGCTAGATATCCTTATTTGGTTTATCTTATTGTAAAGGACTCTAATTTGTTTTCCCATTTGACAACCTTTACACATAGAATTGTCAACATGGGTCAATCTAGGTAAGCCTTAGACTATTTCCTTCTTGCTTGGCCTAGATAGGTCTTTAAAGTTGATGACATAACCTTTGATGCCAAAGATTAGTCTCATCCTTTTAAGACATACTACAAGCATCCAACTCATGCTTGTTGGGTTATATGACAAAGCACTTATTGCTTGTCCTTAACCCTTTAACAAGGAATTCATCACTTCCCTTGTCCTTACTCTCACACATATCCTTCACAAAGTGTACACCATAGCCTTTATCACATGTTCATCTTATACTAATTAGATTGTGTTGATGTATGTCAATCCCATGAGCATGTATTGGGCAAGGGTACTACTAGGAGACTTGTATATGTCCTATGTGAAGCTCACAAGTTCGAATCAAGAAGCTAAGAAGGACTCAAGACAAGGGAAAAGCACTCAGAAGAGGCACTACAAGCAACGTATAATACATGCATGTCATATCATTTTGTATGCCTAAAAGCAACCCTAGACATGGTTTAGGGTCCCCAATGATACCCCAAAAGA
>JAOXJP010102963.1:0-13695 GCA_025762735.1 Platanus orientalis | reverse complement strand
CTTACTGATTTGTTAACTACAATTATAAATGTAGTCATCTTAGGTTTTTCTATGAAATGAAATGATTTATGTTATCAAGCACAAATGGCTGCAAATCTAAATGAGTTCATTATAAACCAATCCCGTTGTGGCTACAAATACCTTGAAAAACTCAAAAGAAATGATTACATTACAAGTGGCTGCCAAACAGGCTATTAATGTTCTTCTACAATGAACAGTTTTTAGCAGGAGCCGTATCCTGCCTCACCTTATAGTGCACCATGGTGAGGTGGAAGATAATATTAATACACATCAGTGACGAAAAGTGATTCACTCCCCCCAAATGTGTAATTCACTTTTTGGCGCTGATGTGTCCGCCCCCTGACCCCAGTGAAAGTTAGCAGAGGCGGACACAAACCCTGCTTACTATATGTAATAGGTTTTTTGGGAATCGCATGGTTATATATACTCTTGTTGGCAGGTCTGGGCATTTGGCAAGTGTTTTGAGAGATTTTTTTCTTTGGGCTTTTGAGGAGAGAATGTCTTTTTGGGGTTTTGGGAAAACATTTTTTCTTTGTAATCTTGGTTATGGCCTTCACCCCTGGATTTAAGCACTTTAACCAAACCACATGTTTGTGTGATTGTCCTTGTTGAGTGTGGCTTGAATTATACCTTGTGTTCTAGATACTATCGATGTCTCAAAAAAGTACTGGTGATCAAGTCACACGTCTGTGACCCATTTTCGTGACCTAACCCATGACCTAGTTCGGTTCTTTTTTGTATAACCGCATATATAAGATGCGTTAGGGGTTTTTTGAGAGGGATCCCAACTTTGTCAAAGAGAGAAAGAGGCAGAAGGGTTTTTTTGAGGTTTAGGGTTTAAGAGCTTGATTTCCTTGTAATCTCCTTTGATTGATAGTGAAATTTCTTGCCGTCTTTGCCTGTGGATGTAGGCTATAAGCCAAACCATGTATATCGTTGTGTTTCTTGTTTATTTCATTCTTCTCTTTGGTTTGTGAGTTTGGTCGCAACAGTCCTTTTGTGTTTGTTGTTTTCTAGACAAACCAAACATAACTAGTGTATACAATGAATGCACCCTCAATATGATAGTCTGGTTTCACTAGCACATGAATCAATGTGTGTAGAGACCATGCGGGGATTGGATTATATTTTTGCTTACATTGTCTACGGACTTATTTACATGCAACATAGATACCTATGTAAGTAACCATTAACCTAGGTCCAAAATGGTTGTGTTTGCAGCTAGGTGAACCATCATGGACCGTGCCAATTGGCCGAAGAGATGCAAGAACAGCCAGCCAAAGTGCAGCCAACAGTCAGATCCTCTCCCCGTTCGCTAGCCTCTCCACCCTCATATCCATGTTTTCTACTAAGGTTCTCAGGGGGCGCGACATGACCACACTCTCTGGCAGCCACACCATAGACCAGGCATGATGCGCCACCTTCCGAAGCCGAATATACAATGACAAGGAAAGGATCATGTCCGGTCTGCTTATGACCTGTGCACAACCAAAGTGCACGGTTTGGCATTAAAAACTGGTTATGCATAGGTTGTGCACATATTTTTATGCCAAACCATGTATTTAAATTGTGGACAAGTCCTAACTGGTCATAAGCAGACCGGACAGGATCTAAACTCACAATGACACCAACATTGAACCCAAACTTCGCCGCCTCGAGAAGGGCCAACTGCCCTACTACTATGCCAACTTGGCCCCGCTCAACACACAAACCCCCAACTGGTTCGGCAACAACTACTATCAAAATCTCGTGGCTAGACATGGGCTGCTTCATTCAGACCAGGAGCTCTTCAACGATGGGTCTCAAAACCAGCTGGTCCCGACTTACAGTACCAATGGTGGTGCTGCTTTCTCGAGTGATTTTGCAGCTGCTATGGTGAGGATGGGCAGCATCAGTTCCCTCATTGGAACAAATGGAGAGATTAGATTATACTACAAGAGGGTGAATTAATTTCCCAATGGTTCTTACAATTTAGCATGCTATCAATAATGGGTTGTTGATTTTTTTTATTATTATTAATTGAGAAGAATGGGTTGTGGAGTTAAACAAATTATGTTTCTTCAAATGAGAGGATCTGAAAGTTGGTTTTGGCATCATTTAAATGAATGCAAATCATGTCAAGATTTTCGCAAAACAATGAACTAGAGAAATAGTCCCCCCCCTTCTTTTCTCTCTATAAGGTGTAATATCAATATTGAAAATTAGGTCATTAGTAGGTACAATAACAAGATGTTTGGGTGTTGGAATGATGGACCTACCATGTTTTCTTACTGCAAAAAATTGAAGAACTTAACACAAAAAACAGATGACGTGAAAAAAACTATTTTATTTATCACCTGAACCACTTTGTTTTACATAGAAGTGTTACAACTACTTACAAAAGAGACAAACTCAAATCAGACTTCTTCTATGTGTTGCTGCACTTCTCTTCCATGCCTCAACAAGCTACAATGCTCATGTATTTATAGGCAAAGTGAGATGGGTTTGGAAGGAACTAGAACACACGAAAAACGAAGCAACACTAGAGGAAAGAAACAAATAAACAAGAAAAGAAATTTCTAGAAATTTTAAAAAACTAAGAGATGCTTCTAGAGAACATGAAGAGGTGGAAGATGAAGAGATTTTCTAAAAATTTCTAGGGTTTTGGTTTGAGATTCCCAACATACGCCCATTCAAACCGAAGCCATCTTCATGCCATGCATCACCTTTAGTCTTTTAAACACACAAGCTGGCAATGCTTTGGTAAATGATTGTGGATTCCTTTTGACAATGATCAAACTCTTTTAAGAGGTTCCTCAACCATATTGCTTCACAAATAGCTGATGAAGCCAACATATACTCCACTTCACGTGTGGATAATGCCACATTGCTTCACTTCTTGGAGCTCCATGTAAAAGCTGCCAACCCAATATAGAAAACATATCCTACTATGCTTTTTCTTTTATCTTGATCACCTCTCCAATCATTGTCAAAAAATCTATACAAGCTTGCATCTTCATTATATGAATAAAATAAACCAAAATCTATGATCCTTTGATGTATCTTAAGATCATTTTTGTAGCAACCCAATGAGATTCCTTTGGCTTTTCAATGTATATGCTTAAAATTAATTCCAACACTGCAAACAATATCTGGTCTTGTGATTGTGAGGTACCGCAAGTTTCCAATCAAACTCTTGAATAGAGTTGGATTCACAAGATTTCCTTCTCCTTCTTTTGTCAATCTTGAGCTTGTTGACTTAGGCGTACTCACTACTTTGCGATTGTTCATTCTAAACGTTTCTAGAAGTTTTTTTGATACTTTCTTTGGAAAATAGATATATCATCAGGTTGTTGCCATACCTTAATTTCCAAAAAGAATGACATGAGTCCACAGTCTGTCATTTCAAACTCTTTGAACATGGCTTGCTTGAATTCATGGAACATTTGTTGACTATTTCTTATAAATAATGAGTCATTGACATATAGACATGCTATGAGCATTTTCCCATGAATATTTTTCTTTATGTAGACTACATGTTCATATGAACACTTGGAGAAGCCATTTTCTTGTAGATAGCTATCAAAAGGAGTATTCCACGCTCGTGGGGCCTGCTTTAATCCATATAAAACTTTTTTCAAGCAATACACTTTGTACTCTTCTCCTTTCATTATAAAGCCTCCTGGTTGTTGCACATAAACTTATTCATCTAGACTGTCATTCAAGAATGCTAACTTGACATCCAATTGATAAATTTTTCAGTTGTGATGTGTTGTAAGTGAAATTAGCATTTTTATTGTGTCAAGTCAGACAATGGGAGAAAAGACTTCTTCATAGTCTATGTCATACTCCTAATTGTAGCCTTTAGCTACGAGCCTTTCCTTATAATGGTCAATTTTTCCATCGATCATTCTCTTAATCTTGTACACCCATTTAACACCAATAGCTTTCTCACCTTGAGAAAGTGTTGTTTGCTCCCATGTATTGTTTTTCTCAATGGCGTGATTTTCTTCTTCCATGGCAATTCTCCATCAATCTTGTTCCACGGTCTCTTGAAAGATGATAGGCTCATGATCAGCATATAGGCAATGGAGATTTGTTTTCTTCAATTTGTTTATAAATCTCACTAAGGCTCCTCATTTTTATTGGTGTCAAAGGTGACAAAGAATTACTTGGTAATTTATTTGCTTGTGTTGTGACTTGTTCTTCTTGATTTCCTAGACTTGATGATGTTGGGCATGGAAGTGTTGAAAAGTTTTGGTGTGAGCCTTCATGATTTGAAATTTGAGAATGTACATCTTACTTTTCCATTTCAAGTTGTTTTCCTTAGGTTGTATCTTCAGTATTCCATCTCTATATTTCTTCTTCATTGAAGATGACATCTCTACTCACCACTACTTTGTCAGTAAGTGGATTATAGAGTTTAAATGCCTTAAACTCCTCATTGTATCAAATAAGAATGCATTTTTCTTTATGATCATCAAGTTTTCTCCTTTTTGCTTCAAGAATTTGGGCATATACTACACACCCAAAAATTCTTAGGTGTGACACGTTTGGTTTATAGCCACTCCAAGCCTCCTGTGGTGTCATGTTTTTGACACTTTTTGTATGACTCATGTTAAGCAAGTAAGTTGTACATGGAACTGCTTCCGCCCATAATTGCTTTGGCAAGCTTTTTTCTTTTAGCATCATCCTTGTCATATTGAGGATGGTGCGATTCTTTCGCTCTACTATCCAGTTCTGCTACGGTGTATAAGTAGCTATAAACTGCTACTTGATGCCTTGTTATCTACAATATTCTCAAAACTCATTTGAGGTATATTCACCACCTCTATCAGATCTCAGTATCTTAATTTTATGACTGCTTTCCAATTCTACATGAGCTTTAAAATTCTAAAAATGATAAAGACAACAATTTTTTTTTATGAAATACACCCATAACTTTCTACTGAAATCATCATTGAATGTAATGAAGTATTTATTACCTCCAAGGGATGCTTGCTCCAGTGGTCCACAAATGTTTGTGTGTATCAGTTGTAATGGTGACTTTGCTCTCCATGATTTTCGACTGGAAAAGAGTTTCTTTGTTGCTTGTCAAGTGTGCAAGCCTTACGTACATGCTTGCAACTTTTAATGATTAGCAAACCATACACCATGCTTATAGTGGATGATAGCTTCTGCCCATTGAAGTTGAGATGCCCAAAGCGAGGATGTCATTTCCATTACTCATCATTTACAAGTCTAAGAAAACACTTTTCAACACTTGTGTTGAAATTAAGAGGAAACATATGATTCTTTCCCATTTGAACATGTCTAATGTCTCACATTCACATTTCTTAATAAAAGAGTGAGATTTTTCATCTGTATTGCGTACCATTTTTCTAAGAGTTGCCCAATAGTAAGAATATTGTTTTTCATGTTGGGCACATAATACACATTGGAGATATAACTTGGCATACCATACTTTTGGTAAATTTTAATCTTTCATTTACCTTTGACGGAAAGATTTGATGAATCTCCCAAGGTCACATTTTCATGGACTTCTTCAAGCTCTTTAAATAGCTCCCTTTTGCCACACATGTGGTTGTTAGCTCTAGAATTAAGTTACCACATGTCATGTTTATCATGTGCATCTTCTTGTGCAAGAAATAGAGTGAAGACTTTTTTTTCTTGATTTGATGCTTCTGCTAACTTTGACTATTCATACCTATCTACTGGTTTATTCCAAAAATTAGAAGCATATACAATGTCCAAGCTTGTTGCAATTGTAGCATTGGACATTTTTTGTATTTTAATGAGAATGAGTAAATTTACCTTGACATCTTCCTCTTCCACAATTATTGATGTTGTTCCCATGTTGATTTTGTCTCTGGCTTTGAGGAATTCCTAGTCCTCTGTCTCTTCTGCAAAGATTATGAGTGTCATCACTACATTGCAAGTTTCCACGTCCAGCCTTCTTCTCATTTAGAGTCAATTTTGACTCCAATGCTTGTTTCATTGTCACAAAACTATTATTCTTTTGCATACGTTGCTCATGAACTTGGAGCGATCCCATTAGTTTTCAATGGAGAGAGTCTCTAAGTCTTTTGACTCTTCAATAGCCACAATCACATGCTCAAATTTGGTTGTGAGGGATCGTACTATTTTTTTAATGACATGAATTTCTTCAATCTTTTTACCATTTGTTTTCAACTGATTAACAATTACAAGCAACTTTGAGAAATAATTAGAAATACTCTCACCTTTTTTCATGTGAGCTATCTCGAATTCTGTTCAAAGAGTTTGCAAACGGGCTCTCTTCACCCGTTCAACTCCTTTAAAGATAATGTCAATGATGCCCCATGCTTGCTTGTTTGATTTCACTTTGGCGACCTTTTCAAAGTTTGATTCATCCAACCCTTAATAGATTAAAAACAAAGCCTTTTTGTCTTTCTCCTTTGATCCTTGAGAGCATTCTTTTGTTCGACAGAGTACGTAGCTTCTTGCTCAGTAGTAGGTTCCACGTAACCATCATTAACAATTTCTCATAGATCTTATGACCCGAACAATGCCTCCATTTGAATACGCCAACTCTCATAATTGTCCTTTGTTAATTTTGGAATTTGGGGCTGAACCAAATTGGAGACCATCTTTATAAATTGGCAAGAGCTATAGACTTGTAGGTTACAACCCGGCTCTGATACGACTTGTTGGAATGGTAGACCTACCCTGTTTTCTTACTACAAAAAATTGAAGAACTTAACACAAAAAACAGATCACTCAAACAAACTATTTTATTTATCAACTGAACCACTTTCTTTACATAGAGGTGTTACAACTACTTACAAAAGAGACAAACTCAACTCAGACTTTTTCTATGTGTTGCTCCACTTCTCTTCCATGCCTCAACAAACTACAATGATCATGTATTTATATGCAAAGTGAGATGGGTTTGTTGTGAACATAATTTTTTTATCAAGTTGTGAAGAACATAAAGTTTTATATGATTGGTCTGCTCGGCTCCTTATGAACCGAGTTTGAGTCTTGTTTTAAGTACTTAGAGGCAAGCTTGACCCTTGATTTAAGCTCATTTCCTAAGTGAGCCTGAACCAAGCTTCACTAAGCTCAGCTTGTTATAAGCTCGGTCTGGTTAAGAATTTTATAATATATATTGTGACAATAACAATATTCAAACAAGACAATGAATCAAGCTGAGCTCAGCTCAGACTTATCACATGAAAACAAAGCTTAGGCTCTTCTCATCAGAAAAATGGCCCAACAGCTAGTGTCTCAAAAAAGTGAAAATCGACATCCAAAGGTCTTATATATTGGGGTACATCTTGGTGGCTGGGATTTGGTAGGACAACTTAAAGTTAGCCTAAAATAAGACTGACACTAGGGGTCAACACATCAGCGCCGAAAAAGTGATATACATTTTTTGGAGGATGCTTTTCAGGCACTGATATGTCAGCCTTTAATGTCATTCTTACCTTAGGCTAACTTTAAGTTGTCCTACCAAATCCATAGGGATGTCCAGGAGTTGCAAAATTTGTGAACAAGAGAGGATCGCTATAGGTTTGGTAGGACAACTTAGAGAGTGCCTAAAGTTGGAATGATATCACGGCTGACACATCAGTGCCAAAAAGTGAAAAGCATCCCCTAAAAAGTGTTTATCACTTTTTCAGTGCTGATGTGTCAGCCCTAATGTCATTCCAACTTTAGGCACTCTCTAAGTTGACATATCAAATCCTGGCTTAGAGAGGATGTGTGGCTAGGGATTTGGTAGGACTCCTAAAGAATGACATTAGGGGCTGACAAATCAGCCCTGAAAAAGCGATATACACTTTTTGGGGGATGCTTTTCACTTTTTGGCACTGATTTGTCATCCCGTAGTTTCATTCTTACTTTAGGCTAACTTTAGGTTGTCTTACCAAATCCCAAATGGAGATTATGGGGTCAAGTGAGCGAGGGAGTGAGTGTAACACCATATAGAAAATCTTGTTCTATAATATATGTTAGTCTTATCATGAGACGATTCTAACAATTTCATTTCCATGTATAGGAGAAAATTGAACCAAGTTTTACGCCTAAGTTTGTGTGAATAAAAAGATTAGAAATGGATATTTCCCTAGTTTCTATGGCAAGAGCAATTATATAGGGGGCTCGGATAATGTGGTTGTGAGAACTGTGCAAACGGCATTAGAGGGGCTGATGCATCAGTACCAAAAAGTAATTTTCACTTTTTGGAGGCTACTTATCATTTTTCGGCCCAGATGTATCCGCACCCTGATGCCGTTTTCACAGTTCTCACAAGATTCGTTCTCACGTAATTTCTTTCCTAATATAGGTAGTTCCCAAATAGAGAAGGGAGCCTCTTGAAAAACAGTGTTGTATTGGTTATGTGACAGGTTGGAGGAGGTTGGGTATGCCAACCCTGGCCAACTTTAATTCAATACCAAACCCCAAAAAAATGGTAGCAATTTCTACGTGCATTAATTATTACAAACACGAAACGGCAGTATAGTTTATCAAGATTTTATGGCATATGCAGCAAAACAGCAAGGCACTTTGACTGAATCATAAGTTGACCAATCACCAACGAAGAAGCAATTTTCTCAACCTTCAAAGAAAGGTTCAAAGAAACCACTATTGTGCGCAATAAAAGATAAAAGAAGCTAGAAGACCCTACCTCTGGGTCAATGTAGTTCACACGGGAGTAGGATTTACACTAGGCAGCTTAGGTGGCTACAATTCATAAAATGTCCATGTATCCTTGCCCCCAACTTCTTCTTTCTTTTGTTTTTGGTCATTTCACACTAGACGGTGGAGCAGTTGTAATATGGTCATCTAGGGTTTGAATTGTTCAATGGGGATCCAATCTATGTTTCTTTTTTGTTGGGGGTGTAAAATGGGCCCAATCCGTTCTCAAACAATCATATTTGATTATAAATTTTGCAATTAGTCAAATAGGTGACCTTATGGATAAGCGGTGCATGGTGTTTGAAATAAGAGTTCCAGGACCCATCATCTCATGAATCACCTCTAGTGTGTTTGATCTTTAGCGAAGGTCAACTTGAATTAAATGGAACTTTTATTTTGAAATAGCCAATGTTATCTAAAAAACCGCGTTACACAGCTGCAAAGTTTGAAATTAAGCGACGACCTGTGAAGAGTCTAAGCTTCTCTCAGGTCTCCGAGCACGTTACCCGCTATATAAAGCGGGGCTCACTAAAACCTTCTTTCATCACAAGCTAGGCTGCTTTGGTTTCTAGACTTCTGCCACACACAACCCTTCGGAAGTTCTGAGCCATGGCCTCTACCCACTTCCTTGTTACTCTTTTTCTTGTTTCCTTCCTAGCATGCTCGGCCAATGCCCAGCTCTCGCCAAATTTTTATGCAACTACTTGCCCGAATCTAAAAGCTATTGTACGCAATGCGATGAGGCAGGCTGTCAATAGGGAATTGAGGATTGGTGCCTCAATCCTACGCCTTTTCTTCCATGACTGCTTTGTCAATGTGTGGAACTTTACATCTTCTTTTCTTCTTGCTTTCTGTTTATGTTATAGGCTTGCTCAAGATCACTTGTGTGCTGCAATTATCCTTCTTGTGAATATGCCTATAATTTCTAAGATGGTAAAGTCTCTGCGATGGGTTCAAAGTCCGTCTTCATTGGCTAATCCACTGGCCAGCTTTTCTATCCAAAATGATAAAATGAAAAAGTCTCTCTCTCTCTCTCTCTCTCTCTCTCTCTCTCTCTGACACACAAGTGCATTACACCCTCATGAGTCATGGCACTTATCACTTTAGTGCTAAGTATATCACGGAAACATAAATGAATCTGTACATAGCATTAATTCCAAAGGATTCTCTACAATTAAAAAGAGTGCAGTTAATTTTCAGTCATAACTCGGTGCAAGACACATTGTAGAAAAAAATGGGCACTGTTATAAAACTTTCACCATTTTTACCACGTGTCTGCAGTGAGTATAGCCGCCAATTAACTGCACACTATTTTAACTGTAAAGAATCCGGGCTCCGCAGTAATGGTAACACCAAATCTCAGGTATCACCTTATTAAGCTATCACTTTTTCTCCAAAATTCTAGCCCTTGTTAATGATAATGCAACCTGCAAGGATGCAGTCAACTTCCTTCTCTTAGATGACTGAGTCACCTATAGATAGAGTAACCCTTGAAGTTAATTTTATTTTAATAAATAAACAGATTTGTTATGTGAAAAAATATATATATTTTTTATCATCATTAGCTTCTTATTATTATTTGTATACATGTATTTCTACTCTCTTCTCTTACTCCAGTTCTTTTCCTTTGACTTATTTGTGTTGTGTTTCATTGCTTTCTCTTGAAAAGCTTTAGCTGACAAGGTAATATTTCTCTGATTTCTTCAGGGTTGCGATGCATCGATCTTACTTGATGACACTGCTACATTCATGGGCGAGAAGAATGCATTGCCGAACCGCAATTCGGCACGTGGGTTCGAAGTGATTGACACCATCAAATCCCGCGTGGAAGCTACTTGCAATGGGACGGTATCATGTGCAGACATTCTAGCAATTGCAGCACGAGACGGAGTTGTCTTGGTTGGTATTCTAAACTCTCTGCGATTTTGTTTCGTCATGAGTATTAAGATGTCCAACGAAAGATGTTGAGAAGTTGTCTCAAATTCAATCCGAAAGCATTTCGTTTATTTTGGCCTAATTTGGGCCCAAAGACCTGAACCAGTTGGGGGCATTTTGAGGTTTTGACCCACTATATGTAATAGGCTCTGATACTAATTCTAATGACCCGGCCAACCTGGATATTGTCCAGGTTCTCAGTGTCCAACATTGGGCGACTCTCCCTTCCCAGTTTTAAAACATGTCAAGCCAAATAGAAGAGTTCTTACATATAAGCATGGGATTCTTTTCAAACTAGACATTGTGGGATCTTACGCTTATTTAAATGCAGCATAGATGCTTCTTTGTAAGAAGCCATTAACATAAGTTCCAATATGGTTGTGTTTGCAGCTAGGTGGACCATCATGGACTGTGCCACTTGGCCGAAGAGATGCAAGAACAGCCAGCCAAAGTGCAGCCAACAGTCAGATTCCCTCCCCGTTCGCTAGCCTCTCCACCCTCATTTCCATGTTTTCTGCTAAGGGTCTCAGCGCACGTGACATGACCGCGCTCTCTGGCGGCCACACCATAGGCCAGGCACGATGCGCCACCTTCCGAAGCCGAATATACAATGATACCAACATCAACCCAAACTTTGCTGCCACGAGAAGGGCCAACTGCCCTGTTACTGGTGGTGATACAAACTTGGCCCCGCTCGACATACAGACCCCCAACCGGTTCGGCAACAACTACTATCAGAACCTCGTGGCTAGGCGTGGGCTGCTTCATTCGGACCAGGAGCTCTTTAACCGTGGGTCTCAAGACCAGCTGGTCCGGACGTACAGTACCAATGGTGCTGCTTTCTCGAGTGATTTTGCTGCTGCCATGGTGAGGATGGGCAATATCAGCCCTCTCACTGGAGCAAACGGGGAAATTAGAATGAACTGCAGGAGGGTGAACTAATTTCCCAATGGTTTCTTGAGTTTAGCTAACCATCAATAATGAATTGTGGAATTAAGCAAGTGTGTGGTCCAAATGAGAAGACCTCAATGTAGATTTTGGCATCATTTGTCACACTTTTAAGGCTTGTAATCATGCCACCATTTTAGCAGAATAAGAACTTTGGATTGACAAATAGACCGCCTCTCTCTCTCTCTCTCTCTCTCTCTCTCTCTCTCTCTCTCTCAAGTTGTATTATCAACAGGAATGAGAAGGAGATCAAGTTTCATCCTGCCTGTCTCCCTCTCATGAAACACAGTAGGTATTTTTGAGAAAAGGATTGACAAACATACAAGTCTCTAAATTTCCAAAAAAAAAAAACTCTAAAGATTCACAAAAGAAAGTGAGAAAAAGAAATAAATATTAAAAGCCGATTGACGAAGTTTATCTTATTTCTCTTAAAAACACGTGTTAAGTTTAAAATAGTGATCAAAATCTCCTCATTATTCCTAATATATATATAAAAAAAAAAAGGCGGAATAGATCCTCTCCTGCCACCTTATGACCTGTTAAGGTCCTGTCTAACAGATGGCACGACACATTGGTGGGAAAAATTGTATTACAATTTTTGAAATATGATTCACTTTTTTCTACCAATCATAAACGGTAGAAGGGGATCCTTTTTGGAAGACAAAAAAAAGCAAAAAGGATCCTCTCCTAACATCTTATGACCTGTTAAGGTCCTGTTATGTTTAACAGGTGGCATGACATGATTGGTAGAAAAAAATGAATTACAATTTTTGAAAGATATTTTCTCACCAATTGTGTAGTGCCACCTGTTAGATAAGACCATTACCGGTCATAAGCGGAAGGAGAGGATCCACAAGTTTTGCTTTTTCATAATAGTCTAACATGAAAAATTGTTGACAAACACAAAAAGAGTTCCACCCAATGGTTGTTTATTTATTTTTATTTTCGTTGGGAGGGAGAGGAGGTCTGTAATAAGTGGCACAATGGTTAAAGGGGCCGAAAGGATGTTCTGTCCAGGATGTACCACCGTTTGCCTCATCAATGAGCCAAGCTAGCTCCGTCAAGTAAGAGTTGAGCCTAAGCCATGTTTTAAGCTCAATGAGCTAAGCCTAAGCTTTGATTTAAGCTTGTTTTCTAAGTGAGCCTGAGCCATGCTTTACCAAACATAGCTCGCTAAAAGCTCCGCTCGTTAAGATTTTAGTTTGGTTAATAATTTTATAATAATATAATATATTATGACAATATTAATGTTCAAAAAAATAAATTAGACTAATGGACCATTAGGATGTTGGGTCTATTTTTTAAATTTCTCTAATGAGCCAAGCCAAGCCGAGCTTGAACTTACCTTCACAAGCCTGAGTTTGGCCTTCGTGTAATGAGCTAAGCTAGGCAAAGCTTGGCTCATTGACACCCCTTCATAAATACGCATGCAAAGCTTGGCTCACATGATGTGTTTTTGTCAAAATATCCTTGTCAACTCTCATATTTTGGAGTTGTCCTTGTCCATAGTCAATCCATTTGAAATATATATATATATATATATATAGAGAGAGAGAGAGAGAGAGAGAGAGAGAGAAGATGTTATGTCCAGGATGTATGCCCCCTCATAGGGTGTGTGGATCCCATGCACTTTTTGCATGGGACCCACATCCCCTTAAACCCTAAGCGGTACATTCCGGACAGAACATCCTTTCAGAAATATATAAGAAGAAAATGTTTTGTGATGAAAAAGTTTAGTGTGTATGGTAGATGATAAGCTGAAATGTGTTGTGTTTGAGGTTAAAAACGTCCAAAAAAGTGTTCAGGTGAAAAAGTATGTGTTAAAAAGAGACCAAATTCAAAACCCATCATGTGTCAATCAATGCACATGTTGTAGAGGTCTATGTCAACACAGACAATCATTCTCCATATATATATATATATATATGTTTAAACAAGATAAATTGGGCTAACGGGCTATTACTCATTAGGTTGTTGGGCTTCTATTTATTTTATTTTATTTTGGGACTTTCTATTGCCACCGCGGTTTCTTCTAAATCCACTTCACTTCCCCTCTCTTCTAAGTTCACTTTAGTTTTTTCTAACTCCCCCTCCTACACTTTCCATAATGCCCTTAGCCAAGCCTCCTCCCAC
>JAOXJP010102952.1:0-14335 GCA_025762735.1 Platanus orientalis | reverse complement strand
GATTTTTTGGAGTTAAATATGCTTATCTAAGGAAAGCCCAATGTAGATCCTTATGCATTATTTAGAGTTTAGATAAGAACGTCGGAGCTATTGTTGAGATTGAGTGAACTACTTAATTTATTTATCTTATCAAATTGACACTTGTAATTATGATTGGTCATTCTATTTGTATACTTATTTGAAAGAAGTTGTTGCAAGAATCCTGATTATTGAGTCTAATCTATGCTTGACCACTTTTTTCAATTGTTGTAGTCAGGTTAAGTCAACTATGTTCAAGTTGAGTCCAATCTATGTCACCCCCTACCACCCCCAACCTTAAACCTTGCCAAAGGTATAGTTTAAAAACTTGAGCTGAAGTAGGTGGACTAAACAAGTGATTCAACCCATGCAACAAAAGAGGGGAAATAATAACAATCAAAATTTTTTTGGTGGCTATTTATAACTATTCCATCGCTTTTGCTGATTATCATACATGAATACTTATGATATATATATTTTTTATATAATAAAACTTTGCTTTGTAACATATGCATATGAGAAATCGTGAGAAATGAATAGTAAATTTTTTTGACTTTGTTCTTCTTTTTTATCTAGTGGTTTTAATTGTTTTTTTTTTTTTTTTTCAAGGTTTGATCCGTGCCATTATGGGTTTTGTGCATGAAAAATCCGTATACAATTAATGTTTAAAAACCTGTGAACGCTCACATCCCAAGGTTTGTCCTGTACAGACAACGCCCAAGTGTCTATTAGATGCACGGGTTTCGTGGCTCTCATCAAGAGGGATCCAGAACTTTAACGGAACGGTTGACACATGCTACCACACATTAATTTACACGTGGTAGCAAGCTGGAACTTGTTTCAGCCACACGATAAAAAGTACAGAATAATCAGAAAATGGGCCCGAAAAAGAAAGAAAACAACACAAAGATATTCGGGCTGATATCCTCTACGTCATCACTCAGTCCCCGGGCAAATAATCCACACGGTTTGGACTGACCGGCCAGCCGGTACCTTTTATTCCAGCCAGTCGCCTTAGGTGGGCCCGGCAAGCGTGCCTCACCAATTTTAGATAAAAGGGGTTCTGACCCCACTGCCCGTCAGAAACTCGGTCAGAATCGCTACTTGCCCAATAACCTGGACCCTCTGCCCAATGATCATCATTTTCCTCACTAATTATCAGACGGTTCAGAAGCATCAAACCGCTATAATTATTTATGACTCTTAGGTCATAAAATTCGAAATTTGGATAGCTGCTCGCAAGTACGCTATTAAAGAAATTCATTTCGAAGTCCTGTCCGTTTAGCAGTGGCAACTGAGGGCAGAAGCCGCGTGGAACTTCTTTGTTAGGTAGGAATTGAAACCCTAAACCCCTTTTCTTTCAATTTTTTTTTTCTTTTTGGTTTCTTATTTTTGGGTAATGAAGTTTTGTTTATTTGTTGTTTCATTTTTATGAAATTGAGTTGCATGTGTTCTTTTCTCTGATCTGTATGTTGCGGTTTGTTTTATGGCATCGAATCCCTAGCTGTTGAATGAATCGGCCTTGTATACGTCTGAGTAGGGTTTGTTTATCTGTTCTTTCTGACGAGTAGTTGCTCTTTCGTTTGGTTAGTGTTATTTTTCTGGTGTTTGCTAAAAGATTCTTGATTTGGTTTTGGAGTCTTTAATGAATTTATTATCTGAATTTTCTTTTCTTGGAAAGTGATAAAAAGATTGGAATTTTAGTTTCTATTTTGATTGGTAGTCAACAAAGAATACTGAAATTTAAGTTATTTTTGGTTTCTACTTTGATTGGTAGTGATAATGACTATAGGTAAGTGTCAAATGGGAGCGACAGTCCGACTGGAATTTTGCAAAGATTGTTATGTTATTAACTTATAAGAATGGAGAAGCATAATTTTTGGTTTCTGTTATTATTAACAATGATGACTGTAGAATTGAAAGAAATAGTTGATTTAGGCTATCTGTTTCGAGGTTTTTACAAATTATTGTGATTAATGAAGAATGAGTTGCGGTGAACGTTGCTTGTATTTGCTCTGTTCTTCCAGTGTTTTGAGCCATAATCTGTATTCTATCTATTACTGGTTTCTAATTCTATCCTATAACCATATAAACCTCCCAGTGGTTTTGGAGGACTTAGGGTTCCTTAACAACTGTTTAAGGGGGCATTTTCATCATGTAAATCTGGCCCCTTTTCCTAATTTCGGTAGAACTATGCATTCTTTTTGTAAGTGTCATTTAATAATTAAGACAAAGGTCTGGAAGGAGTTGGCAGAGGTCTTCACCAATAGAGACTTGTATTCACTCTTAACAAAGATTCGAAGTTTCGGCTTCAATCCCCATGGAATTTCTAATGTGTCATAAACTATCTAAATATTATGGAAACCATGGAAACATTGGAGGCTTTGGAAAAAACTTTCGGTAGTGATAGAATAGGCACCAATACACACTTAGGAATCATTACATTAGCAAAGCAAATTACAACAATGAAAATGTAAGGTATTTCTAGATCTTGAATCCTCATGATTTTACATTAATTTTGGGCTAAAGGTTAAGGTCATTTGGAAGTGTATGATATAAAGCACTCCTAATAAGATGTAAATTTTGATAGTCAACATATATAAAACACTCCCAAAAACATTCATAATTATCATCACTTCAATGTCCACCCGACAACAACATCATCCATTAACATCCATCCATCTTTCTACATCCATAAAAATAATTAAATGAATAATGACAAATAAAATTTTGCTTAACAATTTTAAAACCAACAAATCTAATTATCGAAAAAAAACCTAATAAATCTAACTATAAAGGTTCTAAAAAATAATAGAACTCGAAAGGTTCAGTACAGAGCCATCTATTATGTATTATACTCTATGACTCAATCTAGAAGAAATTCTTAAGTATAATATGCCAACCACCTGGTATTTGTCTCTCGAGCTACTCTAAAATTGTCTTCTTCTTGTCCTGGTCTCTGGCTAGGACTCTCTATGAGGTTGGTAAATTTTTGGGTCAACCTCATAAGAAGAATCAAATTTCCACGATCAAGATTAGGAAAAAACAATATAAGAATCTCAATCAACATAATCATCCTACCTTATATCACATTTAACAACATCATGGCATAAACACGTAAATAAAAATCAGTATACATCATCAATAAGATATATCAGGTAATAGTTAAAACCAGGTGTATTTCAATGCAATGCATGCAATCTAAATGCATGTAAACCAAACCTGGCACCTAAGGTGCAATGTAGAGAAAATCAATGTGCTTTACATATAAATATCAACATAGATTTTGCCATGTGTCTAGTAGAAATCTATAGTCTTGGTTATATAAAATAACCCAAATTTTGACAATATATTATGTGCCATCAGTGAAGTCAATATAGAGAATAATCAAGATCTAAGTTTCATGCACCAACACCACATGGAATCAATAAAATATTATATTGTTCCTGGATCTCGCTGATCAATCTATCCCTATTTGGAATAGTTACATGAGCAGCTCTAGACTGATCAAATATGAGGATCCCTTTTATGCTCTACACAGGATAACATGGCTACAATAGCTTGAACTCTGCTAAGTAATCTCCATTAGGAGTCACATAGGTGGCTTTGAGATTGCAATGCCCAGGGGTTCCATTTGTGTCTCAATCGCAGGGACAAATTAGTAACATGTACGTCTATCGGACTATCACCTCATTCGAACCCAACCAATGAGGTGGCTCCGGATTTCCAATGTCCGGGGTTTTTTTTCCTACATTTTAGTATGCAGGATAACTTATTAGTATCATGGGGCATTAACCCGTTAATACAAGGCCACAATAGTAGATGTTTCAATATAAAGATACTTCGGTTAATGAAAACCAGGCCACACCTCCTACCATTTCATGTAGTACCAATCACAGTGGAAATCTTACACTATTTTTAATAATACAATGCGGTCTCCCTAGATGCATATGCCATGTAGTACCAATCTGTGTATAGAATGTAAAACGTTCGATTTGGTGGAGGAGTTTGCTGGCAATATTGGGGTCCTGAAGATTCAGGAACGTCATAAAGCTTTTTCTTCATCAAATTAAAAGCTTCATTGACTCCATGGTTTTGTGATGTTTTGGTTCAAGTTGGGCGTGTTGCGAACATATCTGTCTTCTTCTGAACTATTGATGACGGTGTTCGCAATTTGTTGGTGACTGGTTGGGTAAATGGACAAGGAAGGTTCTTGAGGGTCTCAAAAACATTACGTTTTGGTAAAGAATTTATGATTATAATCCCTAAGGGGATTAACGGCAGTGGGTGGGAATATCTCGATTATGTATTGAGTAGATCATTTGGGGGTAGTGGGGAAGAAAAGATTTTGTCTGCGCCATCTCCTTCTACTACGGTTTTTCCTCCGCTAAAAGGAACGCAGTTTTCGGGGGACCTTTTGCTGGATAGGGACACCCCCAAAGTGGTGGATGTCGTTAAAAGACAGAAAGATTGGGCTATGAATGTGGGCACAAAAAAAGGGGAGGGACAAGAGGAGGTTTGGTTGCGTGCCATCTTGGGCCTGAAATTAGATTCGAAGATTGAATGGCATTTGATTGTTGATCATATGGAGGGGCATTTTGGTTTTCTGGATGAGATGTAGTGGGTTCAAATTGATTCGAATAGGGCTTTATTCATCTGCTCAGATGCTCATGAAGCGGGCGCGTTGGTTGGATGGAATTATAAGGTGTTGGTTCTAGGAGACCCTAAGTTCCTCAGGTGGAGGCTAGATATTCTTACTTTGCGCTATACGAGTTTGTTTAAAAAGCGATGGATAAAGGTGTGGAGTCTGCCATTTCATCTCTTGATGATGGAGGTGTTTGACAATTGGGAAGATCTATGGGGACCTCTGCTCAGTGGACGCTTGGTCGTCTTCCTGTGAAGAACTGAGGTGAGTTAGGTTGGAGTTGATGGATGGAGATTTACGGAATATCCCTCGCCTCTTGGTGGCGACTGATCAAGGTATGTACTTTCTGGTGGCTATCACCATTGATGGTGAGTTTTTAGTGTCGGGTTGTAGTGGGACCTCTGGCTGCTGGAGTTCTGGGGTGGAGGGTGACGTTGGTTTTGAGTCTCGGTAAGAACCGTCGCTGGAGTTAGAGAGAAATGGGTCCTTGGAATCTTTTTCAAAGTCAAATTCAAACTCAAGTATCCCGCCAGCTTCGCTTTGGGAGTCTGGTATGCTGTCGGATGCGTAGTGTTTGGTTAGGTAAGATGTTCGTCAGCCTGTTGCTTGAGACATGACCGACCATAATAGGAAAGAGGTAGTGATGGAACAGGGGAAGGAGGTGGATGCGTATTGGGCAAGCAATGGCAATGTTGATGCCTATCAAGATGTGGGCCCCTCGTTTGGGTGGCAATCGGTGTTTCTGCCACGTCCTAGATTGGGGAGTAAAAATAGCGGTGAAGGGGTTCATATTAATAAGGGACAAAAAAGTAATTTTCTCAAGAATTCATTCTCAGTCTTAAGCAACTCAATTGAACCTAGGTTTCATTGGGTTCGTATAGCGGACCAAAAAATGGGTGAACCATCGAAACCAGCCCACTCTGGTTCTCGAGATATTTTAGTGGGGTATAAGTTGCCTGTAAGTTCCCCGATAAATTTCATTAGTAGAGAAAGAGAGCTGGGAGGTGTTTCGTCGAAGGCGATGAAGATGTTGGGGGGTTTCTGGTCTGGATAATGAAGAGGGTAAGTCTTTGGTTGGGATCTATCAGACGCATGATTATGAGGACTGCGGCAATGGCGATTGCGAAAAGGTTGACGATGTGGGGGATGCTTTGTTTAATCTCTTGGCTTCAGCTGATGACCATGGGAATTCGAAGATGGGATCTAGAAGACGCACAGGAAAGGTGAAGTTTTCAAACGAGGGGATTCAGGGCGTTGAACCTTTGATGGATTCTGATTCGTGTTGCTCTAGGGTTCCGAATTCCATTGATTTGGAGGAGCCACTTGGTCGTGATGGTGAGGATGCTATTAAGATAAAATGCTTCGACCTCCAAGTGGTCATGGAAGCAAGTGTGTCCAGTGCAAACATCGTATGTGATATTGTGCCATTTGTTTCTTCAAAAATTGCATTCAATAGAGGGCCTGGTTGCTTCGATCAGAAGTTAAGGCATGACGGATTGACAAGTTCTGTGTTCCTGGGCGACACTATGATGAACCCAAAGTCAGATGCCAATGTTTCAGCTGCTTGTGGGACTTCTTCTGTCTTGCTGCAAAAGGATTCAAGTAGTTCTCACCCTTCTTCGAACCTCCTGATGCTATCGGATAGGGTTGGAGTAAATGCCGAGGGGGGTCTTACCGGTTCTGTGTCCTTCCATCTTGATTCTTATTCTGTGGATGATGGTGTGAAAAGTTCGGAGGGCTCGAAGATGATAGATAATGAAAGCCGGATGCTGTTTCCTTATGATCACGATAATCAACTTTCTTCTGTCAGGTTCCCCCTTAATCTTTTATTTGGTAAAGGCAATTTCTATTTTTATCCTTATCTCCATTCTTCTACTTTGGTTTCTGTTCTTGATTTATGTGAGAATCATAACCCTTTTGGAAGGGGTGAGAATTTTATCCAAGGAAATGATGGGGATAGTTTGGTTTAAACGGGTGTAAAAGAAAATTTGGACAAACAATTGGTGATAATTAATCAATCGGAACTAGATTCTATGGGAGTTGGGGATGATATTCTTAATGTCGAACCTTTAGCTGTTGGAGAGGTGGACTTGGATTTTAATAGTCCTAAATCTTGTAAGAAGCTCATTGTTAATGGGGAGGTTTCTCCTTTAGTGAGTGGGGATTCAAATTTCTTGCTGCTTAAAGATTTTAGGTAGGGGGATGAGAAATGTGTTTCTAAACGGGTGATAAAAAAGATAAAGGAGTTTGGCTGACCCTTTCTTGGGCATGTCGTGTGATGGATTGGAAGATGAAATTCTAGATTTATTCAATAGGATTGAGTCTAGAAGAGCTGGTGGGATGAGGGATGAGGGGTGTAAGTTTAAGGTGCCTAAGAAACTCAAGAATGAATTGAAAAAGTTGGAAAGTTCGGTTAATTATGAGAAGAAGGTTGGGTGGTCAAGTGATGGGGGCAACAGGAGGGGAAAGGGAATCAATCTGTTGTGATTATGGATTTTAAGATCTTGTCTTGGAATGTTCGAGGAATGGGTAATAGAGATAAAATGGTCATTATTAATCAATGTATTGTTGACGCTAAGCTGGATATTGTTGCTTGCAGGAAACAAAAATTCAGGATGTGATAAATTTGTTTATGATGTGTGGGGTGCTAATCCTAAGTCTTGGTTGGCCCTTCCTTCTTGGGGGGCGTTGGGTGGGATTTTAATGGTGTGGAATAATGAGATCATTGAGGTGTTGGACCATGAGATTGGCGTGTATTCTATTTCTTTAAGATGCCGTCTCAAAGGCAAAGTGGAAGAGTGGGTTTTTCTGGTGTCTATGGTCCTTGCTTGCATTCTGAGGTGATTGATTTTCTGGGTGAGTTGGATAATATTAGGGGTTGGTGAGAACTTCCTTGGTGTTCTGGGGGAGATTTTAATCTAGTCAGATTTCCCAGTGAAAGGAAAGGGGATAGGTGCTGGGATTCTCAGATGATTCAATTTGGGGAGTTTATTGTTCGGTGGAGTCTGATTGATGGTCCTCTTAAAGGGGCTAAATTTGCTTGGTTTAATTTACAAGATCAAGTTGTGTTGAGTAGACTTGATCGCTTTTTGTATTCTGGCTCTTGGGAGGACTTGTTTCCAGATCGCTTCTAGACGATTCTTCCTAGAACTACATCGGATCAGTATCCGATTTTATTAAATTGGAAGTCTGTGATGAGAGGTCCTTCGCCTTTTAAATTCGAGGAAATTTTGTTCTTGGAGCCGGATTTTATGGAGTTGGAATTTGAATGGAATAATGTGTTGGTGTCTGGTAATGCGAGTTGGATTTTTGCTATTACATTGAAGGCTCTTAAGAAAAGGTTAATTGCTTTGAATAAATCTTCAGGGGATTCTTTAAAGAAGGATGTGGAGGTGTGTAGGGCAAACATTATGGTGTTAGATCGTTTAGAGGAGTGAAATCTTTCAAATGTGGAGATGTCTTCTAGGAATGGTTTTCGTAAAGAATTTCAAATCTTGGCTCTGAAGGAGGAAATTTATTGGAAGCAAAGGGCTAGGGTGCGATGGTTGAAGGAAGGGGATCGCAATACAATGTTTTTTCATAAGGTGGCATCCCATCATAGAAGTTCTAATGGTATTTATGGCTTGATTATTAATGATAGTTGGTGTCAGGATCATAGGGTGATTAGGAAGTGGAAAATTTCTATATGGATTTGTATAAGGAGGAGCATGTGGATAGGCCTTTTTTGGATAGGATGGAGTTTAAGCGTATATCGGGTATGGATAATTCTTTGCTCGAAGCCAAATTTACGGAGAAATGAAGTTTGAAAGGTGATCTTAGACATGAAAGGGTATAAATCTCCTGGTCCGGACGGATTCACTATTTCTTTCTTTAAAAAATGTTGGGATATTGTTAAGGGTGATCTTTTAAAGGTGTTTGATGAATTTTACTATTCGAAGGAATTTATGATCATCTCAATAATACTTTCATTTAGCTGATTCCGAAGAAGCATAATGCTAAGAGCCTGAAGGATTTCCGTCATATTAGTCTTTTGAGTAGCGTTTATAAGATCATTTCCAAGACGCTCACTTTAAGAATGAAGCGGGTTATGAATGGTATTATTGCGTGTCCTCAAGAGTGCTTTCATTGTTGGCAGACAGATTCTTGATAGTGTGTTTATTGCTGATGAGTGCATTGAGGATCAAAGAATATCGGGTCGGAATGGTTTGATTTGTAAATTGGATTTGGAGAAAGCTTACGATAATGTTAATGGGAATTTTCTGGATTATATTCTTGAGAGAATGGGTTTTGGGATTAAATGGAGAAGTTGGATTTATTTCTGTGTTAGATCTGCAAAGTTTTCCTTTCTTGTTAATGGTTTCCCCATTGGTTTTTTTAGAAGTTCGAGAGGGTTGAGACAAGGGGATCCTTTATTGCCCTTTCTCTTTATAATTGTGTCGGAGGTGCTCAGTAAAATGCTTTGGAGGGCGGAAGAGAGTCTTATTCCGGGGTTTTTGGTTGGTAATGGGCAGTGCAGAGTCTCCCATCTGCAATTCGCTGATGATACCTTGATTTTTTGTGATGCAGACATTAGGCAATTGGGTTATTTGCGATGTATCCTGAATTGTTTTGAGGTAGTGTCTGGCCTAAAAGTTAATTTGGCCAAAAGCGAGTTATTTCAAGTGGGGAAGATTCCTAATTTGGTGAGTTTAGCTTGGATTTTGGGTTGCAAAATTGGTTCCCTGCCAACCTCCTATCTTGGTCTGCCTTTGGGGGCTCATTTTAAGTCTAAAGCCATGTGGGATCCGGTGATAAAAAGGATTTCCTTACATTTGGATTCTTGGAAAGCTGTTCTTTTGTCTACAGGAGGGAGGTTAATGTTGCTTAAGGCAACTTTGGCTTCTATTCCTAATTATTATCTTTCTCTTTTTACCATTCCGGTGTCCGTGGCTGACAGTATTGAATCCTCTTTTCGTAGATTTCTGTGGAATGATGTGGAGAATCATCATAGATATCATCTGGTGGAATGAAATTTTGTTTGTATCCCTTTGATTGGGGGGGGTCTTGGGGTGAGATCCATTAAAAATCATAATAGGGCTTTTTTAGCTAAATGGCTCTGGAGGTTTGGTTCTGAAGTTGAGAGTTTGTGGCGTAAGGTGGTTGTGGCCAGATTTGGGGAAAAATCACGTTGAGAGTCTAATGTGGTTAGGGTTAAACATGGGTGCGGCTTATGAAAATCTATTTGTGCTCTAAGAGATGTGTTTTGGAAGCATATCTATCTTAAGGTGGGGTCGGGTAGGGAGATCAAATTTTGGGAAGATAAGTGAGTGGGTGACGCTCCATTGAAAGATGTCTTCAGATCTTTATATGGTCTGGCCTTGGACCCTGATGGCTTGGTTATGGACTCTTTCGATTTCGATCGGAATATTTGGATCCCTAGGCTTCATTGGAATCTAAATGATTGGGAGTTGGATGATTTGAGGAGCCTGCTGAGTGTAGTAGGTAGTACTAGGCCTAATCCTAGGATGGTGGATACTTGGGTGTGGGTGCTGAATAGGAAATGTGTGTTCTCTTCAAAATATTTTTATCTTGATTTGGCCGGTGATAGGTTTGCAATTTTTTCCCATAAGACGATTTGGATTTATGGTATTCATTCCAAAATCGCTTTCTTCTTATGGATTGCTTTTTTGAATAAAATTCTTACTTTGGACCATCTTCAGAGTAGGGGTTGGAATTTGACAAATATATGTTATCTTTGCTTGAGGGAGGAGGAATCTGTGGACCATTTATTAATTCATTGTGCCATGGCGAATGGTATCTGGGTTTTCTTCCTTGCTCATCTTCGGATTTCTTGGTCTTTTCTTAATCATTTTCGTGAGTTGATTTCAGGGTGGTGGATTTATGGTCTGGAGGGGCTTCCATCTGTTATTTGGTCGGTCCTTTCGGGTGCGATCTGTTGAGGTTTGTGGAAGGAAGAAATGCTCGGATCTTTGAGGGTAAGCAGAAAAATCACAAGAAACTAACTCTCTCTATCTATAAATCTTTGTTTGACTGGATTTCTGTTAGGTCTGATTTTGATGATAGGGAGTGGGATTCCGTTTGGAGGGAGGAGTTGTAATAGTTTTCTCTTGGGTGGTTTGCTTTCATTCTTTCCTGTTTTCTTTTTCCTTTCTTTTATGTTTTTCTACACTATCTTGGTGATGTTGTGCTTTGTTTCTTTTCTTTTGAATAAATCTTTGCCTTTATCTCTCCAAAAAAAACAAAAAAAAAAATCCAACACTAGCATCAACCCATGTTTAGATATATATTCTAGTGCAGCCATAATGCAGCTCATTATGAGCAGTGAATTAAGAAAAACATGTTGAGCATTTAAACATGCATAACTTGAAGGTATACATTCAAAGTTGTTGATAACATATTTATCCAAAAGCACAAGTAATTTAAGCCACAAAGCATTACCATCCACAATGTTCTGGGAAACACTTATATTGTGACTGCAACTTTAAGCTTGACATCATTCCAGAATTATTTCTAAGCATTCTATTTTTCTTTGAGCATCATAATCCTATATTTTAGCAAACAAATTATAGGAAGCATAGTAGTATGTATATCTAATACCCATGATTTCTAGACAATTAAAGAATTCTAATTAAATCAATATCACAAAAAATTTTGAGTATTAAATCCCATGCTTTCAGTTGAACAAAGAAGGACAACTGATCTCATATTTTTACTAATCAAAATTTTAACTAAAAATTCTAGGCATAATTTGTAGCGTAAAAAATGAGGTTAAAAATGAGGTTAAATATTGATAGATTTTTTTTTAAAATTCATAACAACATCACAAAATCAAATACTAAAATTTCAGGAATCTAGTGTATAATCAAGTTTTCCTCTATTATTTAGTAGCAAAATTCAAAAAATTTTGAAATACCCAATTTAATGGAGGGTTTCATATAAAAAATTATGAAAACTTACCCTATATAGGAACAATTGCATATTTCAAAGCATTAGAGCACTACTTCATGATTCTACATCAATAATATAAAGCCTAACTCATGAGATTTTCAAAAACTTGATAAATAAGGGATTTTTTTTTACAAAAACATGAAACCCTAACCTTAAAAGGAGAAAAACGAAACCCCTTGCCTCTTCCTTTCTGTTCTTCCTTTTCCTTTCTTCCTCTTTCTTCTCTTGTTGCTCTTTTGCGAAACAAAGGTGGTTTAGAGATTTTTTTTCTTCTAAAGTTTGCAACTAGGTGGAGTGGGTTTCGTTCGACAAAGGGTGAAAACCTCCCTCCATCGTCTTATTTTATCTTGTTTTAATTTTTTATTTTTTTAGCACTTTCCATTCTTTCGCTAGTTTCCTTCTTCTATCGCTGGGTTGGGGTGCTTTCGGTTGACTTTGTCGGCTGAAACTCCCCCATTTCCTTTTTCTTTCTTTTTTTGGTTTTTCCTCAAAATATCCCTACTAGGTTGGGGTATTACATTCCTTAGTTCATCGTTTATGGTTTTGTTAGTTGCATTACCATTTTACCATCCTAGGGTTACCATTCTGCCATCCAAAGTGTTGGCGTAGTTGAAAAATAGCCTTGATGTATCATGTGATGGGATATGGGCCCATACCATTCATAATTAGTGCAATAAACAACAACCCAACAACAAAGAAATTAACAAGCACACACAAGATGCGGATTTTACTTGATTGGATCTTTCATTTACTTCCATGGGTGTTGTTCGTTCTTTACCATAGACTAAAGAAATAAAAGTTACAATAAAATATTCTTTCTTTTCTCAGCTCAATCTGAAAATCCTAAGAAAACTTGAGAACTTGTTACACTGATAACTCTCTCTAAACCATGTAAAACACCTTTTTGATGCAGACATTGGAGGCCATGTGGGATCCACATGTGGCCTAGTGGGGTCCACACAATAAAACCATCGAGGAACATCTTTGGTACATCAAGTGGAGCTCAAAGTTGTTGATTGGAGTTCTTTTATTTGAGTACTTTACTATTTTATTTAATTGTTAATGAATTATTAAAGTTAATATATACATGGAATCCTTATTTTTGTTTTTGGGCAATTTTGGTTGCACACTTATTATCTAAATAAAGTGTTGGTCGACTAGCTTAAGAAAACCACACATTTTGGTTTGTTTTAGGTTATGTTTTTATAGAAAGTTTATATTAGAAATATTAGGAAAGGGTCTTGTTAAGTCTAGGTTCTAAAACTAGGAAGTTTATTTTAATTTTGAATTTTGAATTGGAGTTGCTATTGTAAGAGGGAAAGAGGCTAAATCATGGGTTATCTATTTGTGTTTTCCCCACTTTATTTTGTAACATCCCGCACATGTTTCATGCACTTAGTAGGGTCATAGATGCATAATTGATTATTAATTATTTTGATATAGTTAATTTTGTTATTTAGTGGTATTTTAGTACACATAAGTGAATGAGAAAAATTTAATTAAACATAAACGAGAAAAGAAGACAAAAACAAGTCAAGGACTTCAGAAGTTCTGTAGCTGTCCCAGGCAGTAGATTTGGGATAACTTCATAAGTAAACCTATATTAATCTCGTAGGAATCACCCTACAAATAATATCTCATTGTAAAGATCTATGTGTCTACTTTTTAATGCATCAAACAGTGAGAGAATTGGAGTTTCCTATAAGACGTTATGACAATTTTTCCATCAGGTGTCTATGCCGTCTGGTATGGTCTAAGTCAGTAGATTTTGGGGTAACTTTAAAGTTTAACATGTATTAACTCTTAACGAATTATCTAACAAGGTATATATCATTGGAAATATCTAGCAGTCTACTTTCCAACGCAACAAACGATGATCAATTACGAGTTCTCTGGATAAAATTATGATCGTTTTCCTATAAGGTGTGTGCTGAAAAAATTCTGGACAAGATGACATCATGAAAGCGAAAAATTTCATACAACTGCGAAAATTATGATTTCTGTGAGATGGCTTTTTCATTATAGACCTATCTAAACACGAAATTTAGGATTATAATTGCTATTTAAAACTATACAAACATTGAAATTCGTAACTGGATTTTTTGAGGAAATTTTGTAAGTTTGGGGATTTTGAAGAGAAAAACTAGGTTTTATAAGGGATTTTGAGATTTTTTAAGAAGGAACTTGAAGCTTTGATTTAGTTTCATTTTTAGACCAAAAGGTAAATAAACTAGAACACTTTTACATTGTTTTGATTCTTCTTAAGTTCATAGAACACTTTGATTCTCATTTTTGAAAGAAATCATGAAGTTTATGGCTTGTTTTGATTCCATAGGTTCTTAGAACAATGAAAAATCCGTTTTCCAAATAACTTTTGTGCTTTGCATCATTTTATAACCATTTTAGGTTCTTAGATTCGTTTGTTTTCAAAGTTTGTAAAGAAACATGATGTTTTTGTTTTATTTGAATTCTTTTACATGTTTTTGAAAGAGAAAAATTTTGTTTTCAAGCAAGTTTATGTTCTATTTATTTATTTTTATTCAAAGAGGTTCTTAGATGATTTTAATCTCTGTTTTGCAAAAGAAAAATGTTGTTTTACTCAGTTTTCAAATTGTTTTGAAAGAATCCCATGTTTTTGAAAGGGTTTTCAAAGGATTTTTAGTAAACTTATTTTTAAAGCTTGTTTTAAAGGACTTTGTTATACTAATCCATATAACTATGTGC
>JAOXJP010102941.1:0-14336 GCA_025762735.1 Platanus orientalis | reverse complement strand
GAAGTAAGATTTGTATCCATGAAAACGATGGCTACAAAAAATGGGTTGCTGAACAGTAAGACCTGCATAAAAAAACAATGATCTAAAGTTGTCCAAATATTTTCACATTTAAAATTAAAACGCTTAATAATGGATATCTTTTATATATGTTTTATCATTTCTTAATTACTTTTAGCTAAATATTAAATAGTATTATACAAAGTCAACAAAACAAAAAGTTATAGCAAAAGAATGAATTTGAGGTAGGTATTAGCTTCGGCATAAGAATTTCCATTGAAAGTATTAGTATCAACAAAATTCCGCCCAATCTCTAAAATGCTGATTGATACTTCTGTATTTTCTTGTTTTGTTTCACAACACCTAAAAATGAAAAATTATTTTTTTTAATAATAATAAAGACCATATTATGCTAAATTTCACCTAAAATTTTGAACCATGTTTGTAAGTACCAGATACTAAAGAAGTACTACCATGGCTACTTAAAAGTCAAACCCCTTATTGTTTTGCTAAGGTAGACAAAGAAGAAATACTAATGTCCATAACCCAAGTCATCAGAAAATGCACAGAAAAGTATTTCATCAACCAAGGCACCTACAAACAGTACTACTTTGAGATACTGACCTGTAAACACCTGGACGTATCAAAATTTTTACTCTCTTTGTATTATCAAGAGGAACCATATCTATGGCACCCTGAACCGTAACCAAATCCCCAGTCCCATCCTTGGCTACCACGATCACTCGACTGCTATTATACCAATTGCTCAAATTTAACCTTCCTTGGTTCTCCTCCACCATGAAAGCCTCCTAAGTAATGAAGTTCTTAGGCAAGGTTTCATTGGTTGTAGAAAAACTCAATTGGCCACCCAAGAAAACCAACAAAACCACCACAATAAGGAGAAAAAGTGAAGAATCCATGGACTTGAATTCTTGGTTACTTGTACTTCCATCGTGGGTATCTGTGGTTTTTCATGTTTCAAAGGTTACGAGGTGCAAAAGTGATGAAGAAAATAAATATGGTGGGCACTCTGTGTTGTAGAAGGAAAAGAATCAGTCATGACGCGTGTATCCATTACAAATAAAAGATCCTCCTCTCATGGAGAGATTGATTTCAATTTTTTTTTTTTTTTTTTTCTTGGAACTGAATTTGATTTTATAATCGAGGAGTGGTGGTCGCTGATGAGTAGTTAAACTTGAACGGTTGTGCATTTGATTCAGCTTAAAATGAAAATCTGATTTTTAAAATGAACTGGTGTTATGAAATTACAAAAACGCCACTAGTTCTAAATCTTGAAGGAGTCGGAAAAGATTAGGTACAGAGATCACTTTTTCATGATGTATTAGAATGGCATCAGGGGGTGGACACATCATCCCTGAAAAGTGATAAGCAGCCCCCAAAAAGTGTAAGTCACTTTTCGGCACTGATATGTCAGCCCCCTGATGTCATTCTAATACATCAGAAAACCTGATTTCCATACCTAATCCCAGCCTTGAAGGAGTTGGACCCAATCAATCAATTACCCCAGAGCCCATAATGATTGGTATCATATATATATATATATATATATATAGTAGCCTTAGGCCCTTTTCTGTCTCATCCACGTGGACATTCTATCTAAATTTGTGTTAAATACCCTTTTTCCCTATTTTCCACTCTCATACGTTCTCTCCCTAAATCAGCTGAGCATTTTTTTGACATTTTTAATCCCCAACACACCATGTGTCATCTTAAAATTGTTCACAGAGATATAAGCGCTTTTTCATCATAGAACATTTGTTTCGTTAGACATCCACCATCACTATGTAAAAGGATTTTCTCTTCCTTTACGTTATGATTTACATCCTCTAACATCTTCCTCATAGCAAAAATACCACAATTTAAATACCACAATTTTAAGGAATTTCTATATTTCGATTACAAAAAAAAAAAAAAATTGACTCAGCTAACAACTAGCCATAGCCAGATTCGGAATTCACATAAGAATCAGCAATTCTAAAGCCTGTAAATCTGCAAATACTTGCATTTTTACCGTGAGGAAAACAGTTTACAAGGCAAAACTACAGCAACCAAAAAGGGAAAGGATGTTCTGTCTAGGATTTGGTGTCTAACGGGCTGTCATATGGAATAACATGCATATTCCATATTCAAAAAATGCATCACCCACCCATTTTATCCCCTGGTGTCCTGGTCAGAATATCCTCTCCGAATAAGAAACTAATAGGAATTAACACCATGTACTTTACCCTGCATTTGGCCGTCACGTCAAATGAAATCATTCCATTTTGGTTTTTCATAGTACCTTAATTCTTATGTGCCCCAACAAAAATGGATTGATTTCTATTCATCACCAAAATATGAACGATAACATGGTGTAATCCCATTGGGTGGTGGTCAGCCCAACCCATAAACATCCCTTGACGGGGCTGCATCCTTCATATAAAATTGGCCCATCTTTCTGTGATGATGTCATCATAGATATGCCACCCCAGCTCAAGGTGCTGAACCATGGTAGATTCGCCAAGGCTGCATTTGGAATCCACAGCACAGGGTAGTTCATTAGTTAAAATAGAGTTGCCAAGAGCCATCGCCAAATGTTGATGAGTGGCCCTTGTATTAACGTTCCAGTTAAGTCTCCCATCTTTAGACGATGACCATATGCCTTCAAATGCTAAGAAGAAACAAGCTGAAATGATTTCAATTTTTACCTGAAGAACAACACATAATTTCATCAGATAAAAAGGGTTTTATCTGGAGTCAAATAGAAATGTGTTCATTATAAAAGGGCTCATTTCTATTTCTTACATTCTTTTGAAGACCCCATCTTAAATGACGATGATATGCCTTCGAATGCTATGGTAAACAAGTTAAAAATGATCTTATTCCACATGGTTTCCTAACGCAGCCTAAATAATGTCTCTTAACCTGTACAAGAGGCCTGAGAAAGACTTAACACATAAATCATGAAGACTGATACAAATTTTACACTCTGAGAAATGAAAGAATGAATGGCCCTCATGGACATGGTTGAGCAATGCCTTTTTTTACAAGCACGTCATACACTCTATCCACTTTGCTTGGTTCGACCTTGAAGAAACGATGGGCATCAGATTTCTTGGTGATATTTCCATTGAAGATCTCAATTGACATAATCTCCTGCACTTTAAGATAATGAGATGGGAGTAACCTGACCTCACGGCATAGCCGTTGTTCCTGCCAACCACCAGAATCAATCGTCAAAACCTCACATTACACTGCAAATAAATACATGGGACTGAACCAGGACAACTATGTCCTCTTTACCTTCAAGATGGTACACAATAATGCAACCATCCAAAGATTCAATCAGTCAACCCCAGATTAAGAATTTGATAAGCCTATCATATAACCATCATTTGGACATTGTCTGGATAGGTCAATCACACTTGCTTAATTTTGCTTAAAACTTAATCCAGGTTGAACCATCAGCTGAATGGTCCGCTCTCGTACTCATCCATGCATGGGTGAGTGACCATATTGTTAGCAACAGTTGGAAAGAGGAAATGAAATTCATTTAGGTGGTGGAATCATACTATGACAGGATAAATACTCATGAACTCGGTGAACCCTCTGAACCAAAATCTCCATGATCTGCTAATCTTAACAATCTAATAATGAGCTAGTGTACAATCAACATTTAGTTCAAACAGGTTCAATTTGGAATATGGCAACTAATCTTAAGGGCCCCACCATTCAAGGTTGAAACCCACTTTTATGCACAACCACATAAATGGCAATCCCACTGATCCACTTAGTGTCGATAGTTAGATACTACATCTACCAGGGAATAACCTCAACTGACCTTCAAGAAGAAAAAAAATTCTACCCATGAAATACTTCCTTTAATCTGCTCGAGTAAAGAAGCCCAAACTTGAAACCACCGTATCTAGCAACAATACTGGAAACTGAATAGTGCATACTTACAGTTTCAGATAGTAGGTCTGACCCAGGAAGCCCCGTGATGTCCCAATCATCCAGGGAGCTTGAAATTCCCTGTCTCACAGTCGTAGAAGAGGAGTCTTTGCCACTGGATTCTAAACCCATGGAGGCCTTTACACCACCCCGAGGACTGCCGTCAGGTTCTCCTTTGGGACGATTTGTTCTTTGAAATACTTTACCGCTTGGACCAGCCTGAGAGCTTTCCTTAGATCTACGGGAATTTTCTTCGGCTTCCTTCTTCCTCTTCTGGTCAATAAATCTATCTGCCTCAGCTGATGTACGACAGCCAGCAGCTCGAGCTTCCTGCGTCAATGTTTTAATGTGAGCACAAGAGAAAACTTACAATAAAAGCCCTAAAGTTGAGATCAGAAGAGTGAACAATAGGGCCATGGCTTGCTTTACCACTTTTCCATGAATGTAATGCTCTATGTTTGGGTGCTACAAGTAATCTTTACATTCTACAATTTAGTTTCTAGGAACGTGCTCAAATTTTTTAGTATCAGCATAGACATGCAGTGTGGATACCCATATTGCACACACCTCACCTTAAAAAAAACATGTGTTTTGACACCGAAATTGGATGCCAACAATGCAAGTACGTCAATTTAGCACAAGACATGCATTGTCCTGATGACATCGTAAAGAGAATGATGCAGACATCGTAAAGAGGCTTTTGTATGTGCCACCACACAAGAGAGTGATATTCAAGACTTGTGAAATATGTGGGTTGATTAGAGTATTTTAGGGATTGGATAATCATATAATAAGGCCTTCTGTGCCATGGTTTAAATTGGGGTTTTTTTTAAGATAAATGTATTTTTGTAATAAGGCATTGTTGCCAAAGGTATTTAAGTAATTTTAGCGAGTCATTAAGTCAAAGTGGTACCGTCTAGGAGTGCTAGTCGAAATTCTCTAGAAGACCTTGATTTTTGACAGTTTTGTTTTTAGAAAGTCAAGGTTTTAATAGTTTTAATCTTAAATATCAAATAGGCTAATTAATTTAGGACTTTCTATTTTATAGTTTTTTTTTTGTAAAGATTCTTTCTATTTTAGTTACTGCTATTTTCTTAGCGTTTTGAGCCTATATAAAGGGCTGCACGTATTTGTATTGGAGACAATAAATATATGAATTAAAGCTTGGTTTTGTTGGGTTTTATCCATCCTTACCCCCTTCCCATGGTGTAGCCATGTGAACTAAATAGGGTTCATTTCTATGCTTCTTCTCTCTTCCTTTTTTTAACATCTTATTCTTCTTCTCTTCTTCTCCTATCTTTTTCTTACTGTTCTTCTCCTCCATCTATCTTTTTCTTTCCTCCCATACAATAACAACAAACAGCCTTATCCCAACTTTTTTCTTTCCTCCCTTATTCTCTTTAATTCTCTTTATTGTGCTACTACAACACTAGAAGATTCAAGTTGCTAGAAATAAAAATCCGTAGAACATAATCTCACAATTCATTAAATTTGTACTTGTTTTCTCAGGTTTTCTTCCCCCATCTATCCCCTTTCTTCTTCCTTAAATTCCTCTCAGTTCCCTTTCTTTGCTAATTTATAAACAAAGATTTTCCACTAGGTTTATGAAATCTCCATTAAAGAATTTTAAGTTACCTAAAATTCCATGATTTGACAAATCAAAACTTGTCCAAATTTAATGAAATTTGAACCCTAAGACTCTCAAGTATGTCAGAACATATCTGGAAAATTTCGTAATTTTCTGATGCACGATCAGGGGTATTTTGGTAATTTTAGAATTCTATCTGGAAATTTCAAAATTTCCCTTTGGGGTTCTTTCTTTCTATTTTCTTCCCTTTTCTATCCTAAACTCTTCTAGCTTCCTTTCCTTCATTCTATTCTTCAATTCTAAGTTATTTTGGTCACTTGAGTACACATTAAAGATCAAATCTCGGTCACTTTAATTGTATTCTTGCTTACACTACTTTATTTGAGTTTTATTGAGACACTTGGCATTACCATACATCAACTTTGGGTATTCCATCTAATATGCTAGATCAGGTCCCCAATTGGACCAACCATAAGGTGACCTCACTCCTGGATGTGCACCTAATGTACTATCAAGGGTTGTCAACAAGCCTAGCTAGCTCAGCTCTCAGAATCACAACTCACAAGCCAAGTCCGATCCTCAAGCCTAGCTTGAACCGAACTAGGGTGGGCTCAGCTCAGTTTAAGCTCGGCTCTGTTTAGATATTAAATTATTTTTTTAGTAACGAGATATAATATTATATTGTGCGTAATATATTAAGCCCTAGTACCAAGCTTTATTGTTAATTTCCCACTTCCATCTTAATGATTTGTGTTATGGTCTTTGGATCAGGAGACGGCCTATGTAAGCCTCATTCTGTAACCTGGGCCTAGGAAAGCCATCCCAAGCATACGCCTAATCCACTTCTCATGAGCCTGAGCTGAGCTGGGCAAAGCTCAGCTCACCTCGGATTGGTTACAGCCCGCCCTAATTATCTTGTCATAGGCTCCTCATTGTCTAATGGACAGGGAACTCAGATTTCAATGATAATTACCAAGTAATTAAGCCTTGATTTCTAATAGATGTTACCACAATAGTTGTACACATGATAAGCATGCCACACACCTAATCTAGAATGTATAAGAAACATAGCTATGTTTATCTGGTGGAGAGGAAGAACAGGCTGGATGTAAGGCAGGCAAGATACCTGAAGATCTTGAACTCGTTTGCGAATCCGATGTTCCTCGATAATGGTCCTAATCAACTCTTCATGCTCTTCTTTAGAATGAAAACGCATGAAGACCTTGTATCGCTGAAATATCTCCCTCTCCTCAGGTGAGAGTTCCTTCTCCATAGGATTGGGATAAAGTAAATTTCTTTCCAATATGAAATCCTTCCTACGCTTCCTCTCATCAAGCCTGCCAAGATGGTTCAAATATGTTTGATCACGGACAAAGCAAAGACAAAATATGTATATAACATTCCATTTCCTATTAGCTCACATATTGTGTTGTATGGGAAAAAAAAATACTTTTAGCTACAAATATTCTATTTCTATAACATATTGTGTATAAGATCTAATCTAAAACAACCAGGTGCGTCAAAATATAGGCACATAAATAAATCCATCAACAAATGAAGACAGTCCAAGAGCTATGGCTGAGAAATTCTTCATGGCAACCTGTTGGCAGCTGAACCAAGTTTGCACCACCCAATGTCGCATTGATATGGGTGCAAGAATCAAAATCTCACATGGGTACATACCCTCAGATTTGGTGAACCCAAATAGATAGGATTCTTGAACTCAATAGTATATTTATAAAATGTAGAAAAAAATAATTATTCATGCATAAATATGCACCATATTGGAATAAATAATGGAAATATTATGGATTGTAGCATATATCTACAGAAGGGAAAAAACAGAAGTAATAAACTCATTTTTGCCACTCGAAACTTCCTATAGGAAAAGAGAAAGGTCATGATATATAATAGATATCCAGTTGTCATGGAAGTGAGGAATGACAGATAAATATAGAACGATGGCACCAAAATCAATGGAGTGTTGTTGACTTCCGAGAACTTCTGAGACAGTGGTATTTCATCGACTGAGAGGGCTCCATAATATCAACTCATACAAGAACATAAAGACATTGTTCTTCAATTTGTTGTTGTTCTCCTTCTTTTCTTTTTTTCAAGAATTTATCTCATTGGTATTAGTAATATGCTTTTAGTTTATAATTCAAGGTATTTTCATAATTTCCTACCATGTATAGCATATAGCTCCCCTATATGCGGCCCATGTGTTAACATATATCGACATACTACATGTATGAACATGATTAGCTTTCTTTGCATTTAAATGTTTATTGATTCCCATCAGAGTAAATGCCATTTGAATTCTTTCATGTTGTGGGACCCATTCTGTCATGTAACTTTTCCCTGATTTCTTATATATAATAGTACATATAAGACTTGTAATCTCCACTTCGAAATTTTCTTTTATATACATTCGATATGAGTCATTTGAATTTTTGAACAAGCAACCTCACTGGACTGTTTGCTTCTATTTAATGACCACTTAGTTAATCTGATAAGCTGCCACCTTTCATTGTTAAGTTGTATGTTGCTTTCCTAGATTTCATGGAATTGCCATTCTAAGACCTATCAGTGTCGACACACAGCATGCTTGTCCATGCCTACAGATCATAGGGTATTTAGTCATTAACTTCTATGTAAATACATATATAATGTATATTAATGAATAATAAACCGATAAAAAGTGAATTGAACCTTTTTATATAAATATGCAAAACTCGCAACTTCAATTTGCGCTCATGTTCAGAGTCGGTATCTTTGAATTCCATCTCTGCCAATGACTGCTCAGCATCGTTATCATATTCAGGATCAAACTCCTGCCTCTTGGGGTTATAGCCACTCAGCTCAGTAATGGAAGGCTCCTCATCCCCCGAAGACTTAGGTTTCTTTCCTCCAATACTTCTGTCTAGTTGGGAATCTGCAAGCAATATATATCAACAATGAGTGTGCATCTCTCACATGCCAGGGAGAAATCCGTATCATTGTAGCAGCCAAAATTATTATAATTAATCTAGATATCCGGTATCAAAAAAGTTTGATCCAAGTTGGCTTAACCAATTGGACCCAATGACATCATATATATATATAGGATATAGGCACGCATTGCTTTTTTTTTATCAAAATAAAAGAAAAGATCACACATTGCTTTCATTTAAAAATATTAACCGTGAAAAAAAGGAGTAAATCAAGCAAATATCAACATCCTAGGTGGTTTGGCCCAACCCTCCTAGGTGAGAATAAACCAGCTAAGTTGGTTGGGGCTTATCAGTTCACCTTGCATGATAAGCCCCCACCTACCCTAGCCCACCAAGATAGCCAGTTCCCATGTATGGTGGTTCAACAAACCGGACAGGACCGAATTCTAAAATAATAGTACAAACCAGTGTTCTAGAACCTGGCCCAACTTGTCAAACCAGTAAACCGGAATGTCCACCACCACCACCCCCCCCCCCCATTGCAGAAGAGGCTGGGCAGTTAATAGACAGCAAATGGTAAAAATAGGTTAGAAGAAAACGAATGTCCTAATCTTGGTTCATTTCAGTAAAATTTGGAGAAATTTCCCAACTTCTAAGGATGGAGAAACAAAAAACCAGGAAATACAAAATTTAGTTGACATTAGCGAAACAGAGAAACCTTAGCATTACTTCACTGATATTGATAGTTTCAACGGATCTTCTGCCCCAGCTAAAACCTACCCCCAATTCATTCTTTTGCTATAATTTTTTTCTTGTTAGTTCTATAGCAAAAATAAAACTCCAATTCAATCCTTTGTGGTAAATAATACTGTATATTTTTTAAAATGTTAGATATTTTCTGAAAATTGTTGCATAACTTTTTTTTCTGATGAATAAGGAAATATATTAAAAGAGGAAAAGGTATGAGAAATACATCCCCTCAATGGGGAAATTAGAGAATCCCAACTAAACATCCAGTAAGCGAAGGAAATATTAGAGAACATGGGAAGATGAGTTAGCAAGAGATACAAAAAAGAAAAGGCCGAATCCATCATCTTCAACGTGTCCATCCAGATGTCCTAAAAAATCCTTGCATTTCGTTCCTTCCATATGCTCCAACACAAAATAAACAGAAAACACCTCCAAATCATCTTTCCCTTGAAAGATAGGGTACCCCGAGGGGGGTGACTGTGCTCCTGAATAACTTCCTGGAGGTCTCCCTGCAGAACCTATCTACAGCCGAAAAGAAGAAGGAACAAATACCAAAGAGAAGCAGCCACCAGGCATTGAACCAATAGATGATCAGCTGTTTCCTCTGCCCACAAGCACATCGCATCTATTAGGCATCGCCATTCCTCTAGCAATGATTCTATCCACTGTTAGGATCTTTTGCCAGTAAGCCATCCAAAGGAAAATACACATTTTCGCTGGCATGGGGGTTTTCCAAAAGAACTTCCACATGCCAAAATGTAAATCCTCCCCTTCAAAAGTTTTTAAGTAGGAGCTCACCAAGAAGCAACCATTACCATTCCCTACCCATAAACGACAGTTTCTGATGGATGGGTTACCATGAGCTACCCCCCTAAGCCTGCATAATAAATCCTCTGCCTCCCTGATCTCCCAATCAAAGAGACAGCGATGCAGCTTAAGATCCCACGAGTTGGCCAAAGATCAGTCCTCTAAATGCTGGGAAATCGAACCCTTCTTGCATGTTGACAAAGCAAAGATGTTGGGAAAGTCCATCGCCAATGAATTCTGCCCACACCACTTATCCAACCAAAATCTTATGGATTTTCCATCATTAACTTCAAAAGAAAGGTTCTCTTTAAACCCTCCAACTCCCTGTAAATCGACTTCCAAACACTATGGCCATATGGACCCTTCGGAGCTTTGCTCATCCACCCCGATTCTTCCTCTCCATATTTAGCCACAATCACCTTATGCCAGAGAGCCACTTTTTCCTCCCCATATCTCTACAACTATTTACCCAACAAGGCTCGGTATTTTGAGAGGACGAATCCCCAGCCCACCTTTCTCCAAGGGTTTGCAAAACTTCTTCCACTCCATTAGGTGAAATTTGAAAGCATCCATCGAACCACTCCACAAGAAATCCCGATGAATTTTCTCCAGCTGCTTTAGCACCAAGGCAGGGGCCGATAGTAAGGAGAAGAAATAAAGAGGCATACTTGTCAGAACACTCTTAAGACCAACTTACCTCCCATTGACAAGCATTTACCTTTCCAAGATGCCAATCTTTTTTGAACCCTTTCAATAACCAGGCCCAAGCTGTTTTTGCCTAATGTTTCAACCCTTTCATAACTTTGTTACTTCAAATTTGCTTACAAAAAGATGACTTAATGATGAAATATAAGGTAACTTAGCCATTCAATTTGACATGTTTAACATCCATTTACCTATAATAAATTGTTTGGGAGCCATTTGTTGAATCTATGTGATTAACTTAGATAGATGCTCTTTTTACAGATTTTGAATCTTTAAGCATACAATCACGCTTAACATTCCTCAAATTTTCATTCAAAATTTTATATGGTTAACAATAAAATTTCCACAAATTTTCTATTATTTCAAAATATTAAATTGAAAGTTCCATAACTCCCCATGGAAAAATATCCATCGAAATATGAAGCTTTATTATATAATACCAAGAAAAAAAAAAGCGTAAGAATAATACATTTTTTAAATGCATTTGGAACTCGGTGATGCCCTCCAAGGTGTCCTTTCTTTGGAATGCCTACTTGGATAAAATTCTTACCCTCAATCATCTTTAGAGTAGAGGTTGGAAATTGGCTAATACGTGTGTCCTTTGCATGGAGGAATTGGTAAGTTATATTGCTATTCGTTGTTCTGTGGCTTCAAGGATGTGGGACTTTTTCCTTGCTCGTCTTCATACATCCTAGACTTTCCCTAACCTCTTCAATGAGTTGATCATGGCCTAGATGATTTGTAACCTTGAGGACCTCCCCCTCATCATTTGGCGTGTCTTACCTGGGGCCATTTATTGGGGCTTATTGAAGGAAAGAAATCGCAGGATTTTTTAGGACAAGTATAGGAGTCGGGAGAGTTAACGATTTTCATTTATCAACTTCTTTTTTAATTGGTTTCTGTGTGGGTGGATTATGAGGACATGGAGTGGTATTCTATTTGGTGTGAGGAGTTGTAGTTTGTTCTCTGTGTTTGTTTCCTTCTTGCAGTATCACAGTCACCTGCCTGGTGATCCCTTAGTTTTGTTTCTTTTTTTTCCTTGTGTTTGAATAAAGTCTTCATTTATCACTCAAAAAAAATTAAATAAAGGATAAGATAATACTAAAAATAATTGTTGGGTCCTACAATCTTAAAAAATATTACATCCCTTATTTCTTGGAATAAAATTTTTTTCCTCATAAAAAAAAATATTGAGAAAAATTTAATAATAAAACAACACTCAATATAGATAATAAAAGAGAGCTTTATTCTATAAATACAAGTAATCAAACATGCACATGCACACATGCTAGTGCATGCAAACACCAAGTATGAAGGAGAACATCATAGGCATATCCACACTCAAACACCAAGTACAAAGAAAGAACATCTGTGTGTGTGTGTGTGTGTGTGTGTGTGTGTGAACCCATGATGTCATTGGTTGTTTGTAATCTTTCAAAAGTTAGCATAAGCAAGAAAGGGAATCAACAATGAGTAAAAAATTGGCTTTGTCACAAACCATAGTGATTATATTGGGAGACTTTGCAGCACAAGGGCCCTTGATTCATCCCTAAAATACTCTCCTCATGAATCCTGCAATGATTCTCCAATTCCTACACTGCTAGATTGAGCAAGAACCATCAAGGGGAAAAAACAGTAATTACAAACCCTAGAAATCGTGGAATTAGTAGAAAGGAATAGAGAGGCTGAACTAAAATTCATTTAACTAAAGAAAAAACACAAAAAATTGATTTGATAAAAATCAGCAAGAATAATCCTAAGGGTGAGAATTAAGCAGAATTTTCTAGGAGATTAAGTGGAAAATAGAATCAAATAAGAACTTCTCAAATCTAAAAATTTTAAGCAGAAAAACAGCAACTAACATGCGGCTGTGACAATGAAAAAGGATTACAATTCCCTTTAGGGAATGAAGAAGAGAATAATAAACTAGAGAGTATCAGTGATGTAGGATTCCAACTGAAATGGCCCTACAAGAAGTAAGAAGGGTGATGGGGATTCAAAAAAGAATCAAGAATGGGATTCTTGAAGGAAAGTAGGGGCTGGAATAATCTGGAAAATTCAGCAAGGTATAATATGGTTTGGGCTAAAGGAAAAAAAAAAAAAAACCAAGAAAAACAATAAAAGATGGTAGAAAAGGGCCATAAGGGCAATTCTGCAATTTCTGGGCAGACCCATGAAATTCCCAAAATATCCCTACTGACGCATCAGAATTTTATGAAATTTTACAAGGAGTTAGATGGCCCTTAGAGGGATTCTCATACAAAATTTAATCAAATTCTGAGATCTCTAGGTATACAAAATCTTTAAAATTCAAACCTACAGAGATTCTTTAATGGAGGGTTTCAAGAATATAAGAAGCCTAATCAAGATTGAATCTTGTAGGTTCTTGAATGATTCTTGATAAGAAATTGCTTAAATAACTTACGATTAGGGTTTAGAATAAAGAGGAGAACATTCTTGGAGGTTTCTTGATAAGAAAGTAGAAGAAGATGGGAGATGATTTGTTGTCTACAAATTTTCAGATTCAAGAAATCAATAAAAGAATGATTCTAGATGAATTTTTTTTTTTAATGGTAAGGAGATAATTTATTGAAATTAGCAAAATATAAAAAGTATAGAAAGTGCAAATCACCGTGAAGGTGATTTCAAAATAGAGTAAGACCACAAACCAATAACAAAATTACAATTCCTCCTTCCATATAGAATCTCATTCTCCCTCCTCAAAAGATGCCCAAATTGAAGCCCAAACTCAAGAAAAGAGAAAGAAAGAGAGAAAAGAGAGAAACACGATGAAAAGGAGAGAGAAAAGATAGAAAGAAGACAGAGAAAATACTTTACCTCAACTTGTGGAGGAGGCAAGATGAGAAAAAGAGAGAGAAGGGGAGTCCACAACTTCCACCCTTAAGAGTCACCACACATTGGATACTCTACCCCTCAATTCCTTTATTTCATAATTTTCAAAAATTGATTACAACCTACTAACCCATTCTATTTATAAACTTGGACCATTAGACTCCTAAACCAAATAATACTCCCACTTTTTAATATAGCACCTAAGACCCTAGACTTAACCCTTAGAAAAAAAAGACTCTTAATCATCTTTACTAATTACCCTTTCCAAGGCCTTTAGGACTTGGTTACAAAAACACAACCAAAACTAAATAAATCCGAAAATAAAATAACCCAAAAACCTTCTAGAAACCCTAAAAATCAAATAAGCCCAAATAAACTAAACCTAAAATAAGAAGAATCTCTTGGAAACAACCCTAAAGCTTTACAAACAAGTCACCAAATCTTTTCTTTAACTCTGGGACCCTTTCTGGTAGGTTTGAGCTTAGGCCTAATGATGTAGGATACCATTTTTAAAAGGGTCCCATAACAATTAGAGATAAACTACAAATGTCATATAGAAATCAAGAGAACTAAAAGAAATATGAAATCAAGAACCAAGAAAAGAGTGAGAAAGAAGAGAGAAGATAGAGGGTAAAATGCTCACCTCATGTGAGGAATTGAGAAAAAAACTTGGGATACCACACTCATTTCAACACAGACGTGTCTTATTTTCAAATAATCATCTTCAACTGTTTTTCATTGATGTAAGGTGG
>JAOXJP010102930.1:0-14336 GCA_025762735.1 Platanus orientalis | reverse complement strand
GATTAACACTTAAGTCTTTGATTATCATCAACTGATGGGCTTCTGGCTTGATAAGAAATTCAAGAAGCTTCAGTCAAAGAGACCTACTTTTGCTTCCATATTTTTATAATAGCAGTGTACTTTTAACACAAACTTTAAAAGAGAGGAATTGTTTTGGATTAAGTAATAAGAAATTTTATTGAGAGGATCTGTCTTATAAAATGAGGGAAAGTCGATTGAGATGGTTTGGGCATGTGCAACGAAAACCAATGACTGCACCATTGAGGAGGAGTGGGACAATGCAAGTTGAAGGTGCTAGAAGGACTAGATGAAGGCCACAATTGACTTGGGTTGACATAGTAAGGAGGGATATGGCAGCTTGTAATTTAACGGCAGATATGGCCTAAACAGAGCGGAATGGTAGAACAGGATTCTTGTAGCGGACCCCAAATAGTTGGGATAAGGCTGTTTGTTGTTGGAATGTCTTATAAAAAAGATAAAGATGTGTTATTAAGGAGGGGTGGTGAGATATCCCAAGAAAGTTGTAGTACATTGTACAAGGCACATGCAAAAGGAAAGAGATCCCTAAACCAATCAAAAAAAAAAAAAATCTCAATGATCTATACAAAAAAGACTACCACTACAAAAACTCAGAGTGAGTAATCACCTACCTCACAAGCCTTAGGACATCACCATTCCTGAGTTCAAGTATAGGCATAAAAAACTTGAAGAAGAGAAAGAGTTTCACTCATGGAGAGCAAGAAACAAACCAAATTTTTTATTAATTTTATTGTATCAATACAAAAACATGCAGCCATATATATGTAGGCTCACAAACTCAAGAAAATAGCAAAAAACAAAATTAGAAACTCCTAAACTACTAGCTTACTTAATACCTAAGACTTTCCTAAATTCAAAACTACTAAAAATTTGACTTTTTAAAAACAAAAGGTGCCAAAATCAAGCCCTCCTTCTAGAAAATTTCGACCAACAATCTAAGAGGACCCCACTTTGACTCGTTGACTCTCTAAAATTACTAAAATACCATTGGCAATAATGCATTATTACAAAAATACCCAAAAACAAAAATTAAAATGCCACCTAGGTCCTAAACTCTATTAACTCATAAACTATTAAGTAAAATAACTCTAAAAATGTCTATCATGTGTCTCAAAGATGTTCCTCCATGTGTGGACTCCACCAAGACCATATGTGGGCCCCACTTGGCTCCAATGTCCGCATCAATGGTTCTCGAAAGTCCCTTTTTTAAAAGAGGGGGGGGGGGAGGAGGGTTCTTTCATTCTATAAACACCAACAAATTGCAGCTGGCAACATGTTCCAAATGGTTTTTCCTTTTACACCAAAAAACTTGCTTTCCCACAATGCAAGATAATCTAGAAGGCTTCTTGGCACCATCCAATTCCTGGCGAAGGATGTAAAGAACTCAAACCATACTTCACTGGCATAGGGACAAAGCATGATCAAATGGTCCTCTGATTTGCCATTCTTCAAACATAAAAGTGAATAATGGGGAGGAACTTGGAATTGAATGTTTAGGCCATCAGAGAATTGAGCTCATGATTAGTTACCACAGTTTGACAATGACATGAATCTGATGTCTACTTTAAAAGAACACTGTATTGTTTTATCCATCAAGCAAACTCAAGGGTTCAGATCACTGTCGCAAACAGGGGTTTTTTTTTTTTTCTAAAGATAAGATGTAATATAAAAAGAGAAAAAGAGAAATATACAGAAAGGAAACTCTAGCTCACAGCATGAGAGATGCAAAGGAGAGCAACCATCAACACAAAGAGAACAGAAACCCACTCTAGAGGCCTACTGACAAAAGATATACACATCCCAATCAATATTCCACAAACGAAATGACGAAAAACCGGCACTTTGAGAAGGAAGCCACGAGAAGATCCTTGCAAGAACAGAGTCCAACAACTTGTGGAAGGGTTTAAAGGAACCTTCGAAGATTCTCAGATTTCTCTCCTCCCAAATGGTCCAACAGATAGCTGTTGGAATCAATCTCCAAACTTCCATTCCTAACCAACTTAGAGTGCTGAAAGATTGAGAAGACCAACTATCGAACAAGCCTTTTAACAAGGTAGGGAGAACCCAAGCAACTCGAAACCTAGAAAGAAAATGGGACCAAAGAAGAGTAACAACTCGACAACGCATAACTAAGTAGTCCGAAGATTTGCCTGTTGAGCCACACATGCTGCACCAATTTGGGGATATCATACCTCTATAGATAAGATTGTCAAGAGTAAGAATACGATCCCACCAAAGCACCCACATCAAGAAAGAGGCCTTGGAAGGAATATGGATGTTCCAAAGGAAACTAGCTGGAAAGGAACAGAGATCACCAATGGACAACGCATTGTAAATGGATTTCACCGTGAAGTCATTATTCTTATTTGATAACCACAGCCTCCCATCTTCCCCCTCCCTGTCCCCAAGGTCAAACCCCTCAAGGATCTCCAAAAGTCTTCCTATGTCATCCACCTCTCAATCATTAAGGTTCCTACCCATATCCTAACAGGCTAAGCTTATCTAATGAATCTTCACACCCAACACTTCCAGGCCCAATATTTGGAGGAAAGCGAAAAAAGAATTGGTGAACAACTCAACACATCTTGTTGCACTAATCAATTAACAACAAAATCACCAAGTGATTATCTTTTTCTTTTTTTCTATTTATTTTTCTGAAAGCCAAAATCATAGAGTGATTAAATATTTCCATGCATTTCAAAATATTAATTGAATGATTAGTACTTCTGGTGGCTTCAAGCCATGCAGAAAGTAGATATAAAATTTTGGGGTTTTAAGAGCTCAACAGTTTAAAATAGGCACTCATGAGCTAGTGGCAGCAGCAATAATGCAAGATATGGGAAACAACTGTTTCATCAGGGAGAGAAGAGAGAGGCCAAATCAATCAAGATCTTCAGGGCCACCTTAGAGTGTCAAACAATTCCCGGGCTCCTCTTAACAAGTTTGAATACCAACTTAAGAGATTTTCTGATTTAGCTGGAACAAGTGAATCTTGGGTTGTTTAATCACTTAAAAGGAACTCGATGGATTTTATGACAATAACAAGAGAAGAAAGTCCATCTACTTCTGATAGAGTCAACATATTGCCCAATTATCAAACAATGTACATTATTACAATTGAAATTTATCACTAACATTACAACATTTGCCAGATCATAACGCAAATTGGAAAACCAAAAGCAAAGACAAACTAAAACTTGATGAAAGAAAAAATGGAGATGGTCAAAAACTTCATATTCAAAACTAAAACAACAAAATACCTTGTGAAAAGTGATATTCCCAAGCCGATCCGAAGCAGCAGCCTCAAATAGTGTAACCCGGTCCCCAACCCGGTTGAAGAAAACCCCATCACAAATCCTCTGCAGATTCTCAAAAACAGGCTCAAAAGCCAAAACTCTAAACCCCATAGCGGCGGCAGCGAAAGTCGCCATTCCGACATTAGCACCCACGTCAACGACGTAACCACCATCCTCACCGCCACCTCCTCTCATCTTCTCCAGAACCTCCTGAATTGTCACGGAAATATCGGGTTTCCTGAAGGGCTTCCCTTTCAGAATTCGAGCGATGTTCTTGTGGGGTTTATCAGGGAGGGTCCCCAGATCCGCGAGAGAGTAGAGGAACGGGTACCGAACGCCTTCGACGACATTGGCGATAACGGGGTAGGATTGAGGACATTTAAAGCAGTCGAAGGGTTGGATAGAAGGAAAGGGAGTTAGGGATTTGAAGGAGAGCTGTTTGGTCAAATTAGGGTTAGGGTTAGGATTTGAGCTACGAGAGAAGAAGAAGAAGAAAATGAGGAGAAGGGAGAGTGGAGAGAATAAGAGGAGATTTCGGGAGGAGAGGAAAGGGAAAGATTTGTCTCTTTTCCAGGCATTTGCCATGGAAAAGAAAAAGAAAGAACTTAGAAGAAGATTGGGTTTCGAGATCTGGAGTTCTTCAGGAGGTTAGCTATCTAGCAGGAGTAGCGTGTTGTCCATCACTGATCGCCGTAACTGGTACACTTACAAGGGAGTTCGCTAGCGTGCGCTGATACTGGTGGAGTGCTGGCTAACTGCCCCGAATCCATCGACCTATATGGCTGGAATGCTGGATGGTTACAGGGCTCTCAATCAGGTCTTCCCCAATTAAAACCTTTTTTTTAAGGTCAAACATGTCAGGCTTCAAGCCGACCCGACCCAATTAATAACCTTAATTACAACACGCCTTTATATGAGTGTTGATCTCGTGTTGCTTTCACTCAAATGACAGTAATAGAAAGAAAAGTATTCAAAGACAATGAAATCATTTCATTTTATCCTTTTTGCATTGAGTCATCACGGTTATCAGATGATAAGATCTCATATGGATTGTGGGATCTTAGGATCCTACAATCCGAAATCATCCAAGCGATCATGACCAATTCTCTTAAGATCCTATACAAAGAAAAAAAACACATGTTTTAATTATAAAAACACTAAATCTTAATTAAAAAATCCTTAATTATAAATATTAATTACTTAATTCAGATTAAACTATTAAAATATATAATAAGCGAATATGATTCTTCCTTTCTAAATTGTTCACATTGTTTTTTTTTTTTTTATTACAGAGAGTCTAACTATTTAAGTTTAACAGAGCCAACCAATCCTTGTAACCTATCTTATTCAATTGTTCTCAATCAAGATTCAAGATTAGAACTCGCTACAATAGAGTTAGACAATAGTCAAGTTAATACTAGTTTGATTGAAATTATCATATTTTGATGATACCAGATTACAGATAGAGTTTCAAGTAGAGTAGAACCAGCCATAATCATGTTTCTTGTCACAAAGTGAACCTGTTCCATTTAAGAGTGAAATAACTTCATTTACAAGAACAATTGAAGAAGGAATGCGTTTCATGAGTTTTGTTTTTAACCGTAATAAAAAATGATTGAAATATGAATCATCTAGCATGAATCCGCTTAATTAATTAATATGTTTTGTTATTATAGTGTTAAAACTTTGAAAACAATGTAATCTAATTCTTTGGTAGCTAATTAATTTACTTTCTAGATAATTTGTTTTGAAAAAAAAATTGAATATTTTTTTAGTTAAAAGAGATAAAAAGAATAGAAATTGCATTTTGTTAAATTTTATTTATTTTCCTTTAAGGGTTTTAATGATTTTTTAACATGTTTCATTATTATTGGTAGTTTTCCCCTCTATTTTTTTATGTTAACAACTTTCTTGAATGAGTCAATGACTTCATTACTTTTTCATTTGTCATGATACAATGAAAACAACACGAGCAACAGTAAATGGAACAACAGAGGAACCCTCCTAGTCCATGATAAAGTTAGGGGTGTCAATGAACTGAGCTTTACCCTTCATAGCTCAGGCTTGTCACTTGAGATCAAGTTAGCTCATGCTCGTAAAAACAAGCACAACTCAACTTAGTTCACCAAAATCTTTAAAACATGCCAAATAACTTGTGTAGCCCTGATGCGGATTTTGTCCGCCTCCCTACAAATGCCTTAGGTTTGCTAGACAGTATGAAGTGGACACATCACTGCTGGAAAGTGATTTACACTTTTTTGGGAAACTTTCACTTTTTGGCATAATGTGTCCACCCCTCCTGCCAGCAGACCTAAGGTGTTTGTAGGGAGGCAGACCAAATCTGCAGGGGAATAGTACCATTTATAACCCCCCCCCAAAAAAAGTATAAATCACTTTTCTATGGCATGTGTCCTGCTTGCGGGGGTGGGGGGATGTAAGGGGGTGCATCAAATCTTTTTTTTTTCTTTTGGTGGTCAGTTGTATAATGGAATAGTATGGATTTGGTATGCACCCTAAAAGAACGTTTAAGATCCGCCCTGCATCAGGAGCGGCCACATCAGCGCCCAAAAGTGATTTACACTTTTTAGTAATTAGTAGATTGATATAATGTCACTTCACTTGTGTTCTGGGTTCAAATCATATCCAGTTTGAAGGAAGAGATTTTAAGCCAATACCTTTCCACAATGCACGATAGTTTTACATGGGCAAGGGTACTTTTGATAAATATATAGATATTTGCTATAACATCCTCCACCCATGTATAATTAACAACACATCATTTGTAAGGCAATTAAGACTCAAACCCTTTTGTTCTTGTGTGACGAATTATATCTTCTTCTTTTTTTGTAAAAAATATTATCTTTGTTAGAAAACACAGCTTATACGCCAATGGGTGAGTCTGTTGGTATAGTTTCGAGTGTAAACTTTTCATATTCTACCACTTTTGAAATTTGTGAAAATAAAGAAACTTGTTCATAAATGGCCTATTAGCTCAGTTGGTTAGAGCGTCGTGCTAATAACGCGAAGGTCGCAGGTTCGAAACCTGCATGGGCCATCATTTGACCATTTTTTGGGCTTGCATTTTCAATTTTTTTTCTCCAAGATGTGCTCAAAATTCCGAGCTTTCTGGCAACCAAGCTTGTCAATTCCTGCAACCATGCTCGCCAAATATACTTCACCTCTTCCATCTTAAGTCCCACGTTCAAATTTCTTTCTCTGGACGTTCACCATAAGGTGGTTTGCCAAAATGGATAGAATTATTTTGAACTCTGAAGGCCCTTTTAGAAGGGAAACAGATTCATAACCATGTCATATAATCTGGGTTTCTATCCGATATTTATGTCCTGAAATATGTTCTTGATCTATAGGCCAACCCTGGGTTTGTTGATATTGCACACAATTTACACAATGAAATGCCTGAAAGGGTTGTTGTCTCTCATACCTCCATGACTACTGGATATTTGGGTGTAGGAGATTTTCCATCTGTTACCCAGATTATAGTATATGAATCATCCCTTTATACATTTCAAGTGACTTTCAACCCTTAAGCACCGTACTTGATCAGGATTTGTGGACACCAGGTTTGATTTTTATAGTGAGAGCACACTATTCTTCTCTTTCATTCCCTGTTCATCCTCCCTCGTACCCCTCTTGGTTGTCCATTATGGGAAGATAGATTTTTGCCCAGTTGTTGTTAGCTCCCTTTTATACTATTTATTCAACATGACAAGAAGTCATTTGACAAACCACTATCTCCACATTTCTTCCTTCTCTGTTCAATCAAACGTGAGATTTCTTCTGCTGTTTTTCTCTAGTTGACTCTCTTTGACTGACAACTTAAGGCTACTTTCTTGAATTTTATTAAATTAAGGATCAGCCCTTCATCCAGGTCAACAATGTTAGGCTTTAGTCCTATAAAATTAACGAGTGGTTCTAAATCCTGGATTAGTAAACTCAAAGCTAAGATGAGATTGAATTTGACCTGCAGTCAGGTGTAGAGTTAGAGCTGTCCATGAATTGAATCATGATTAGGATCCGAGCTGAGGATCAACCCTGATCTGATCTGATACATATCTCATTTGTATACATTTATATATGCTTGGAAGTCTGATATGCACCTTAGCTTAATTGATTGAAGAGTAATAGTTGGCAACTTTGCGGTTACAAATTCAATACCTTACTTCCAAGACATCCAAACTCCGGTTGGTCTAGGAATTGGCATCTTCCCAGTTTACATGTTTGGTTAATGCGTTAGGATTGTTAAGAAAAAAAAATTTCTGTCACTCATGAGCAATTCATTAACCAGGATATTTGGATTTTTTGGATATGTGTCAATAGTTTATTTCATGCATGCGCACATACACACAGTAGCATGGGGATTCCCTGAACAAGGAATTATTTGCTAACTGGTAGAATCTCTTCATCATACACAAAAAGAATAGAGAACTGCTCTCAACTCTAGTTCATGAATTGTTTACAGGCTGTAATTCAGTTCTTTCACATAGTGCCATGGAATCTATCCCAGCACTCAAAACCTCTTCATTATTGGGATAGTGATAAAGAATAATAAGATCAATTAAGGAAGAAGGTTACAATATAAATGATGCTCCAAGATGCCTCAATCACCTGGTTTATCACTATTTGTTATTTTCAGTCCTGCAACATCAGGTGGAAAAAAACAACAGAAAGAAAACAAATTAGCAGTGGAAAGATGAGAGCAGAAGAAAACAAAGTAGCTGATAAGAGCTAATATCAACACAAAAATATATATCTGCAAATCTTGCCCGATCTCCAGTTGGAAAATGTGCTGATTAAGAGGAAAGACCACGACCATTTGATAAACATGATTGATTGGATGCAAAAATGGATTTTAATATCTTAGAGGTACTCACTCACCTTCTATCAAATTCAAAACTCAGTGGACTAAACTTGGCCAGAATTTCTTATACAACATGATATTTTGAACTTCTTTAACATCTGAACTCGTTTTTCTTACAAGTTTATATGATATGGATAATGAGAAGTGTAGTATTGATGAAGATACTTTGCAGGCAAGACCTTCACTTACAGGGGAAATGTTGTTTAGAAACCAAAAAGAGCAGTGCTGCCAAAAGCATGACCACGCACGCCCTAATAAAAATCAGCCAGTGGATAATGGATCCTTATTCTCTCCAGTTTTGTCCGAGAAGAGGGCCCATCAATGCATGAGTGCATATGGTTATACAAAGGAATTAGGATCCAATTGTATTGGGCTCGAAAGCATGGTTCGCTATGGTCAGTAAGTGTTTTCTTATATTTTATTCTATTTGTACAGCGCTAATTCTTCTTGAGATCAATAGCTTGGGACTGATTGCTCAGTTCTTAGCATGATGTTGAGCTTTTCACACCCTTTCAAAAGATGTCTAAACTCACCAGAGTGTTGGCAATTGCTTAAAGAATCAAAACATGAAATGGTTAACCATACATTTCTAGTGAATGACCAAAAAGTTCTAAAATCTGATAATTGGCATAGGATTAATCTGCCACACCTAAGATCAATTTCGGGCAAAGAAAGGGTTTGAAGAATTTCATCATAAAAATGAACCAATAGATGGATTATTATTTCTCAGTTCTTCTATGTTTTGTCCCCTGCATTTTGCAAAGCCTCTTTCTTCATATTCTAGTTCCACTTTGCAACCCACTTAATTTGATTACTCGTCCATTCTTAAAAGAAAAACCAACTCTAATCATACCAACATAACATGTAAGGAAATGTTCATTCCAAAGCCAACTACTTGACTAGGAAAAACCATCACAGGTGAAGTTAGCAAGAGGGAAATAATACAAGTAGGCAGAAAAGCTGCACATATCTGTAAGAAACGTAAATTAAACTGCAGATATAACAAAGGATCATAGTATTAAGAGGCAAATGAATGCAAATGAACAAAGAAGTGATGAATAGAAAGGAATCAAGGTACCTCATCATCGTCATCTTCTGCCTTCTTGAGGCGTGTGTTGCCCCCCTCCTTACTGAATGGTAGATTCATCGGTCCAAATGGGGTGTCCACGTCGAGAATCCCCTTCATAGAGTAACCAGTCCCTCTTCCTCTTATCATTTCCCATAATGCAGATCCAAAATCCTTTGGCCTGAATGAGATTGGAAGTTCAACAACTCCTTGATCTTTCTTGCCAATTCTTACCAACTTCGATAGCCGGGCACCCCCAATGCTCACATCTGCGAGCCATACCTCATACTCTAACGAATTCAACCCCAATTCAAAGTCATTCTTGTTGTCCAATTTCAGTTGAAGGGTCGCACTCGTTTCCTCGAAAGAAAACTGATCAAACTTTATCTTCTCCAAATCCACATCAGGTGTATAAGGCACAGGTATTTCCCCTGTCTTCTCCATGGGCAGTGTAATGTTCCCTATAACAGGTATATCCACAATGAACTCGACCCTGACCTTGTAAGGGATTACACTACCCGGATTAATGTCATTATAAGTGCTTTTGATATCATCGTAGATTACTGTCAAGGGAATTTTAATGGTTTCAGATTCATGGGCATGGATTGTCCCTGCATCAGGGATAAGGCCGGAGACGAGATTCCTGCCATCGCTCTCAATCAGGTAGTTTATGTCAACGAGGGGAATTGGGATTGGATTTGGGTTTGAGACTAGAATTTCAACAAGGAGATGAGCCTTTTTGAGGTCTATTGAAGAAATTCGGATCGCCGAGACATCAGCAGTGGGTCTCCCAAATCCTACAGCTTCTTCAATCTTCTCTCCTATTTCATGGATGAAGTCCTTCACCTTTTCTAAGAAACCTCCTTGTTCTCCATCGCCTTCTCCTTCCTTGGTTACTGGTTTATCTGATGATGCCATAACTTCAAAAGGTTTATGAAAGAAATCCTGGTTCAGAAACAGAATGTAGAAAATGTAGAAGTAAAATTTGTCAACAGAAGCAAATACTAATCATTCTTGGATAAATAAGAACAGTACTACTAGAAATACAAGAAAGTTATCAAAAAAAAAAAAAAAAAGATAATGGACTATTAGACTTAGATACGAGTTCCTCCTTTCTCTGTGCAGAATTTAAAAAAAAAAAAAATAGTAATGAAGATAAACAAACCTTCTAACGGTTGAACAGAAATGGTGCAGAGGATACAACAGAAGGACAGGGAGCCGGCTCTGAGGGAAATGTTTGGGTTGGCTAGTTTTATAATAGAAATTCCTTGAAACCAGCCGTGGTGTTGGACCCACATATAACGAACTTTGCCCCTGACAGTTGAGAAAGTCGCTCTCGTTCTTTGGTTCTTAGGTTCAATCATGCCCGCTCAACCCACAGGCAAGAGTTTGCTAACTGTGGACAACTTATAGCCATCAGATTGAACTCATTGAAATGATTATCCATCTCACTGGTGAGTCAAAACTCTCGGCCAAGTCAGAATCCTCTTCTGTGCACAAGATTTCTTGTGACTAGGGAGAGACGTGCACATGTACCAAAAAAGTGAAAATCACTTCTTTGGATGCACTTTTTTTTGGTACATCAGGCGCCTCTCTTGATCACAAGAAATCTTGTGCATAGGGGGAGGATCCTAACAGCTCTCGGCCTGTCTTTATCTCGCGTTCAGAGGATCGAGAACGACCATTGAATGGGCTTCATCAAAGAGATTGTTCATGCCAAAAGCCAGCTTAATCAAATGAAGGCAACTATGTCTTTAATTGTATTCAATTGATGGTGAAAAAGTTTTATTAAGGTTCTAAACATAATCTCTAGGTTATATGGTTAAAATTCATCTAATTATGCTAATTTGGCATAGGCAATCTTTCAGTTCCCAAAAAAAAAAAAAAAAAACCCATCTATCATATTTCTTTAAGCTGCACATGATCATATAAATTTTAGACAGCGTTTGTGAACACTCCCCTAAACGCCGTTAAGGGGGTGGTGGTTAGCGTTAGGTAAGGGGAGGGAGCGTTCCCAATCCTCTTTGTAAAATTTATTGTACTTGTTGTTATATTAGGTGTGAACATTGGTATCTCCTGAGAACAGCTAGGGAACCAGGTGCCCAACTCGTACACAATCAATTGTAAGTATTTTAATCTTTAAAAAATATATTTATTTATTATATGAATCATTACATACATTATTTGTTGAATAAATTAATATTTTATTATGTTGGACGGTTATATACATTAAAGTATTCAAATATATGTCACATATGTTGAAATTTTAAAAAATAATAATGGTTTTTTTTTTTTCTAACCGTTGGTTGTATATGAGAATTCAATACTTATTATAATATATTTGTTAGACATTTGAAGCAATTGATTATAGTTAGTTTCAATGCTTTATAATGTTGAGGCTTAAATTTTATTAAATATTAAGAATAACTCATCCATACATCGGATACCCCAGCTGTTGGATGTTGAGGTCTTTTATTCATCTATAAATTAGATATTATTTGAGTTTGAGCATTGAGTTTTACATAATATGTTGGGTTTTGAAATTATTTTGTGAACAACAATATAGTGTTGGATTCATATTATCTTCTAAATCTTTTTTTAAGCGTTGTGTGAAGGTGGTGTTGGTTATACTTTATGAGTACAAGCAAAATACAAGACAATATATAGTGGTTTAATTGTATCTTGGAAATTTAATTGTATGAACCTATTGCACAAAAAGGGGACAATTAAAATCTTGAAAAAAGTAATCATCATACCACACCTTTGACCATAAACAATATTTGTGATCCTTTTAATTTTGCAACAGCCAACACATACACACTTGTGTACAACTATGTTTGGGAGAATACTTCGACTTTCATAGATATTCGAATCGAATACCTAACATGGTTCTTATACTATTAATAATTTTTTTTACTTTTCTGGTTAAACCGGCTCCAACCAGTGTAATTCAACAATTATGGATTCAGTTCTTGCCTCACTTAAGAGAACTTTGGAATTAAATGAGAAGAAACAATAAAAAAGTACAAAAAATAATATTATAATTATAATTAATGACAAATACAACGATTTCATACATTTACCATTTTCGGCTATCGCTTATGTTTACTTGATATGACAGAGCTCGATCAACAATTAAAAAGTTTAGACTGAATCGAATTTAGAGTGACTATACTAACAATTAATACTACTCATAATTTACTCTATGCCTACTCTTAAATAAATGAAAAGACTGTTGTGTTATGATTGTTATGCTTTTCTTTATTATCTCTGTCATTTATATAGTCTTTGATTCAGTTATTCAACGGCCTAAGATGATCTTGAGTTTGTAATCATGTGGACAAATGCGTCGTATCAAGACCCTCGTCGGTTGTCATCGTATATAATCCATTATGATTTGTTTCTTTTTTCATCAGTTTTGTCAGTTACCTTTCATGCCATTGGACATGCATCGATTATTTAACTCTTTTTGTCATCCTATACCATGTCATTCCCCTTTTCCGAGGACCCCTTGAGCATGTGTCTTTTAAGCAGTGGTCAAAGTTAAAATGTTAGGTAAAGAGATACCGTATTAAGAATAATGAATTAACCAATTCTCCCAAAATCGATATCTTTTTTTTTGGGATATGTAATTATTGGTGAAGACGGGTTTTGAACCCTGGTCAGTGGTACGACACCCACAGACTTTACCAACTTAGCAAAACATGTATCTTGTTTATACCATGTGTGCCATATCCAAGGTTGTGCACACTTGCAGCTTTCTGAGATTCTTCCTCAAATCCACCATCAGTCTTATATGGGCAGTTTTCAGTTGTGCACACCCGCAGATATCTAAGGTTCTCCCCCTAGAGCACCTCTAAACTTATATCAACAGCTTGAAGCTCATGCACAAGGATTAATTTTGGTCACAACAGCTATGATAGGAGTGCTCCGGTGATATCTAAAGACAGGCCCTGGCAATAGAATTACATATGGACCCATCGATAATAAGGTTCGTGGCCCCACAATCATCAAGTTAGGGACCCACTGGTACCTTTGATCTACAAGTCATACAGATGACGTATTGGGTCTTCATGTATGTACATTCAAAAAATAAACGGTCTTGATGCTTTTAGAGCATTAATCTACTTAAAACACAAATTTGGAACAATAATTGTGGCCAAACAGATCTTGGGAGAACCCATCGAAGTGAGGATCAAGAAAAAGGATGGATCAGGAGGATGTTGACATTAGAAAACCATATTTAAACACAATATTCACGAAAAAAATGCATACAACCAGATCTGTTGGGTTAATGTCTTGTATTCAACCCAAGATATAACCCGCGATGATGATCCGAAAAACCCGAATATGACCAGAAAATTTTTCTGACCCGTTTTGTATCCGCTTTGGGGTTCGGATCCGACCCGCATAGATTAAGGTTTTGGGGTTTGTATTTAGGGTTTTCTCAATTTTTGTGCCATCGCACTGTTCATTGTAATCTCTGTTCTTCGATCATAGTGAAAGCTCCTCTCTGTTTCTACCCATGGATGTAGGCTTCAAAGCCAAACCACGTAAATCGTCTTGCTCTTTATGGTGTGATTAATTTCTGCTTTATTTTCTCTCTTCTTGTTTGTTGCATACGATCATATATCTAGGTTTTCGCATAACAAATTGGTATCAGAGCTTAGGTTGATCGTTGCAATGGCGGCAAAGTATGAAGTTGAGAAGTTCGATGGGCAGAATAGTTTAAGTCTCTGACGGGTTAAGATGCGCGCGTTGTTGGCACAACAGGGACTATACAAGACGTTGTTAGGGAAGGATAAATTACCTGCGATGATGAAGGAAGATGAACGAGAAGAATTTGACATCAAGGCACTTAATGCGATTCAATTGTGCCTATCTGATGAAGTTCTGTGGGAGGTTGCTGATGAGGTGACGGGGACTGGATTATGGCTTTGATTGGAGAGTCTGTACATGACAAAGTCTCTCACGAACAGGTTATATCTCAAACAACACCTCTATACATTGAGGATGAGAGAAGGTATGTCACTGAAGACTCATCTTGATGAATTCA
>JAOXJP010102919.1:0-14336 GCA_025762735.1 Platanus orientalis | reverse complement strand
AATTTTGAATCACTTTAAATATGTAAAATATAACAATCCCCCACATGATTCAAAATTTACAAACATAAAATGATTGAGTTCGGATGCGAAACTGAAGTGCTTAAATGAAGGTCTCTTTTGAACTTTGACCAACATTTTATAGGATTGACATAACAGGATTTACAGAAAATAGGTGTAATAAATTACTTAAAACTAGATTCCTTGTTGTGCGTCAACCGTACATGTCACCCACTCAACAATTTTTGATACGTTTTAGTTCTCCACGATTTGATGCTATTTCGGCCCTTCATACAAGCTGGATTCTCATGAATGCTTTAGAGAAATAGCCTATGTTCTCATAGGAAGCGACCCCACTTCCATACCCACATAGGTGAATCCATCAAGTGTGTACTACAACTATAACACATCACTTATAATGGATGAACCCATTAAGAGTTATAAAATTCATCCCTTTCTTTGTTATAGTTTGCACTATCCATATCATAGGGAAGTGGCACTAGTGATAGTACTTCCATTGATATCAATGCAATGACTTGTTAAAACCCATTGAACCTACTTCCTAAAGTGGCATGTAGGTTGGGTTTGTAACACCCCACACATGTTTCATGCATCTAGTAGGGTTATAGATGCATAATTGATAATTAATCATTTTGATATACTTAATTTTGGTATTAGAGGTATTTTAGCACACATAAGTTAGTGAGAAAATTTTAATCTTATATAGAATGAAAAATGAAGACTATAACAAGTCAAGGACATGACAAGTTCTGAAGTTATCCTAAACCATCGGAATAATTTCGTAAATAAATATGTATCAATCCTATAAGAATCACCCTATAAATCATATATCATTGGAAAGATCTATGAGTCTACTTTCCAATGCCATAACGGTGAGCGAATTGAAGTTTCCTAGAAAAAGTTATATCAAAATTTCCACCAGGTGCCTATGTCATGTGATATGGTATAAGTTTGTAGATTTTGGGGTAACTTTAAAGTTAAACTTGTATAAACTCCTAATGAATTAACTAGTAGAGTATATACCATTGGAAATATCTAGGAGCCTATTTTTCAATGCATTAAATGACAATCAATTTCGAGTTTTCTAGAGATAGTTGTGGTCATTTTCCCACAAGGTAACCATGTTAAAAAAAATTTGGGTAGGAATGACATCATGAAAGCCAAAAATTTTGTACAACTAGAAAAATCATGATTTTTTGTAAGATTTTTAGGATTTTTGTACTAGAGACCTAGCCAAACACAAAATTAAGGATTAGGGTTGTTATTTAGGTCTATAAAAACATAGAAATTCATAAAAAAGATGATCTTTTGAAGAAGTTTTACAAGAATAGGGATTTTGAAGAGAAAAAGCTAGGTTTTATAAGAGATTATGGGATTTTTTAAGAAAGAACTTGAAGCTTCGATTTAGTTTCATTTTCGGACCAAAAAGTAAATAAACTAAAACATTTTTACACATTTTGATTGTTCTTAGGTTCATAAAACACTTTGATATGTTTTTGAAAGAAATCAGAAAGTCTATGACTTGTTTTGGTTCCATGGGTTCTTAGAACGATCTAAAATCCATTTTGTAAATAACTTGAACTCTTTTGCATAGTTTTGCATAGTTTTAGGTTCTTAGATCCGTTTTTTACAAGTTTTGCAAAGAACCATGCTTGTTTTGATTTATTTAGGTTTTTTCAATATATATTTTACATGTTTTTGAAAAAGAAAATTTATGTTTTCAAGCAAACTTATGTTCTATCTTTTGTTTTTATTCAAATAGGTTATTAGAGAATTTTAATCTCTGTTTTACAAAAGAAAAAGATTGTTCTACTAAGTTTTCAAATTACTTTTGAAAGGAATTTTAAAAAGGATTTTGAGTAAAAACATTTTTTTTAAACTTGTTTTTTAAGGATTTTGTTATGTCAATCCATAAAGCTGTGTGTTTAGGTGGGTCCGATTCTTTAATTTATGTACCTCAAAGATATACATTATTTTAATGATTAAAGAATGTTTGAAAGTTTAGTTTTGTTATGCCTTGATATTTGCTAGTTTTCTATAATTATATGTATCTATTTTGACTAGATTATTAGTTATGTTATGAGACCTATTCACCATTAAGGAGGAATATTTGATGGATGCCCTCATCGGGTTTAAAAAGATGCAGATACCCTCTTTATCAAGTCACATTAACTGACAATGTTTGTTGATGTTCGCCAGTAGGTATGAGATAGTGGTATCATACCATCAGATGAGTTCGTTCTATTCTGTTATATTACCTATTATCTACTAGTACTTTATGTGTGTTAGATTTTTGGTATGTGATCTAGTTGTTTATTATCTATCGTGCAATACTTGTGGGAAGATTTAAGTTTTTGTTTTAGCAGGTCTCATATATATATATATATATATATATATAATTGTTCAAAAGTTATCCTAGAGGGGGGGGTGAATAGGGTATCTAAAATCATCTTACCCTTTTTTGCAAATCTTGAGATTGATTTTAATCTTTTGATCTTAGCCTAAGTGTGTGTGCTACATAGCGTCTACTCAAATATTTTGTCAAACAAGTAATGTGTAAGATTAGTAATGAGCATTAAAGTAAAGAAACAAACAATCACACACTCAATCCACAATAAGAGATTCATAGTGGTTCGGCACTAGGGCCTACATCCACTCTTCTAAGGCTCACCACCGAGCTTAGGTATATTTCATTTAGGTACTATTACAACGTAGGTCAATATACAAAAACCTAACTACTTGCTCACAAGCAAGCTAAACAACAACACTCGGTGTCTCTGACGAGTGTGTACTACTTCCGGTGTCTTTAACGAAGGTAATTTAGCTTCTGATGTCTCTGATGGAAGCAAATCAATGACAATAATAAAGATGAATTCAAAGAAAAAAAAATATTATCACAAGGTGGTTGATGTTGCTAGTTGCACAAAGTAGAGTGCTCTTTGTTGAGCTAGTTTGCCTTAGCTACCTATAAGCTTCAAGCTCTTGGCTCTAGTACTCCTTAAGCTTAGCCAATTGTAAGTTTTCTCTTGGGAAAGGCTCACCACAAATTCTCCTCAATAGTAGTAAAGTGTTATTCAAGAGGAGAGAAAGAGGGAGTGACTTTTGAGTGAGATGTTAGCTATTTAAGCTCAAAACCAGTAGAAGAATTGAGGTTATTTCAGCGGAGGATGCTCTCACTTTGGTAAACTATCTAACACTCTCTAGCTTGCTTGAAGTGTTTGCCCTAAAGGCAAAAGTTCCATTTTATAGAGTTGAGAAGCATCCACAACCTTTGGATTATAATCTTTTAAAATTGGCATCTCTTTTGAGCCTTAGATTTCTAAAAAATGGGGTTTAAATTTCAAAAATCTTGCTTTGGAATTTGTGATTTTCATTTTTTTTCTTCAAAAATGCCCTCTTAATCAATTAAGAGATCCTTGATCGATCACAAATCTCTTGATTGATCACGAGTCTAGGAGTTAGGTCATGACCCATCTTGAGAACAATTACAAGAGATGGGGCCTAGCTCTCGACAGTCTTAAAACTGGACCTTGATTTGGGTCATGATCGATCATGACTGAAAGATCCTAAGATCTTGGTTTGACACTTTTGAGGGTTAATCTTCTGGCCTTCTTCCTTGGGTTTTGTAAGGGATCTATCACCATGTCTATATTCATTTTAAGGTCTTAAAATGCTATGCAATGCATGCTTTATACCTTGATTGGTGGGATAAATCTAAGGTAGTCTCTAGTCTCATCTTTAAGTTTTTGGTCCTACTTGTCTTCATGTCTTAAACTTGTGAGAGCATAGAACACTTGCAAGGCATAGACCACTACTTAGTTTGTCCATGAGATTGACATACATCAACAATATATGTTTGTTTCAATTATTTGTTCAGTTCAATTCAATATTTTAATTATGATTATGTTTCTATTCAATTATGCATCTTGAGTTCCATTATGTTCTACTATTTAGATTAGAAGCATTACTTTTATATGTAAAGAAATTATTTTGAAAACATGCTTCATTCTATTTTGATTATGAAAATATTTGTACTAACTAACCCAATTGTTTCAGCATGTTAAGTAGTGTTCTGATTTATTTGCAAAGTCAGTTATACTTACAGAATTAATACCATTGTTTTTAGATGATGAAAATGATAGGGTAGACCATAGCGTGAATTAATAGCGATTGGAGATAATGGAGACTCTATTTAGTTTATTTTCAGATATTATGTTATTTTATTTTAGTATTTGTTTTGGAGACATATTTTATTTAGTTTTAGTTTAGATATTTTAGTTCTATTTGATAAGATATTATAGGTTGGTTTGATTTTCAGTCATGTGGAGATGGTCTATTATTATTTGTATTATTTCAGACAATGGTTTTTAAATTTATATGGATGACGATATTTTATTTATGGATTATGGATTTAATTTTAATGGAATGATTATGGTTTGATTATGCAATCCACTATGTATGTATGAAAGGAAAACGTTGAAAAATTTATAAGCAATTTGAATGGCATTGATATAAATGGATAATGTTTTGTACCAAAATTCGTAGCCTATATGTATATACGTTCATGGTTTCTTGAGAAGTTTGGAAAAGCTTTGTCGAGTTGAGTTGTATTTTCATGGTTCATCTTTAGAATGTTCATTCACACGCATGAGTTTCTATCCTTTTTATCTTTTAAAAATTTCTCCTAGTAATCCATAGCACTTGTGTTACAATTCTTCTACTTCAGTTCTTTAAGCTTGAATATTTAGTTCTTATAGTGATGCTGATGCAAATGAATGGTAAATATATAATAGTAATGTGAGTGCTGTGATATAGCACCGCCCAAAGATACCTTTAGGCACTATCTAGGACTGAAGTAGGACAGAGGTGGGTGCGTATGAACACAACAATCAAATGGAATAATACTTGGTAGAAGGGCCTGTAGTACAGGTACTTGGAGGGTTGACACACAGTAGGACTATGGTAATTGGCTCAAAATAGAAACTAGTTTAGGGATTGACATGAATCTGGATTCTGGACAATAACAATAGGTTAAAATGGTCTTAGGATAAGTATTATATAAGGATTAGGAGAAAAGTCATCTGTAAGAGGCTATATAATATAAAATTTATCATAATAGGGTAATTTACACCTATCTGTGGTCTAAAAATAGATGCAAGTTAAAGGTGCTAGATAGACAAGGGAAAGGCCAAAATTGACTCGGGTTGAAGGAGTAAGGAAAGACATGATAGCTTGTGATTTAACAACGGATATAACCTTAGAGTGGAATGGCAGAACATGATTTGTGTAGCCAACCTAGAGTAGTTGGGATAAGACTTTTATTGTTGTTATTGTACTACACTTGGGTAGAGAATTTCTCTATTTCCCAATTCTAATTTCATTTCATCCAGCTCAGCTATACCCTTGGGATCGATATTGTCCAAATTATTGAAGCACCTCGATCTTTCCTATGGTTCTGTCATCAATGATGAATATTTATTTATTGAATCCATAAGTCAATTCACTAATATGACACATTATAGCCAAGCTGAGCTTTATGAGCATAAATCTATTTTCTTACCCCCTTCTGACACAGCCAGATCTTACCGACATGTCGTCCCTTTGATAAATCCCATTGTATGCATAGAGCTCTCTTCTTCAACCTCTCTTGTTGGTTGAGGTTTCTTCTCTTGTCAGATCCACAACTACCTATAAAGCCTTTCCTGACTTCTTACAACACAAACACACATGGCCCTAACATCTAGGATCCAATGACTAGGCACCCTATGTAGCCCTGTAGGTCCAGCTTCAGCTTAATCTCATACAAGGTTAGGAGCAAGACTAGTTGCTTGATGGACTGGACTACACTGAGATTCCAAGGCTTGCCTCAAATTAGCAGCCTAGGGTTTGCTCTATTTCAGTCCTACCAGACCCAAGCTGGCACAAATAATGTGGCCAAGGGGTTACCACCCTTTATGGTAATTGATGGAGTGTGGTGATTATAATTTGCATTTCTTGTTCACTATTTCAGAGCATCGTCCACTCCCTGATGAGTTGTAGGTATGCCATTTCAGAGCATCGTCCACTCCTTGATGAGCTGTAGAAAAATTCATCTTTTCTAGAGTTGTTGTTCATCATGCCCACTTTCTTCCTCTTCTCTGAAGGCTGCCTCTACCAATTATTGTGGATATTTGTGTTTGACACAAGTTTTAATTCTTAACTAATCAAATGTACTATGTGTGGTGGTCATAGTCTTCATTTACTTTGGGGAAGCTTGATTGTGCTTATTATAGTAGTGGTCATTAGGGTTGGGTAGGACTACCAAGGGTTACTAATAGATATGTGTTTTGTTTAGAGAATACTAATAGGTTGATTACTGGATTGGGTCTGCTCTGACCATAGGTCCAATGATCTATTGTGTCGGACTTGGATTTCCAAACTACAGGTCAGGTTGGGTCTGGGTCTGTTGCACATTATAATTGGGTCAGGTCTAGTCAACCTGACTGCTGAAAGCTACCATAATGAAAGTTGAGTCTCGTTGATGTGTAACTATGTGCTTTGGCTTAATTGCTTGATAAAGCTATCAGTCAGAATGTTTAAGGTGCTTAGATGGTTTCATATTCTTTAGTGATAGCTATACTTGTTTATTGGAAGAATAACTTGGTTGCCAATGGGAATGAAATTCTTGTTGGGATATGGCCCTATTAATGGGTCTTGATATGAACTGTTTATTTTATTGAGTTTTCTTTCCAATTGAGAAAATAGACAGATATAAATGATAAGAGTATGATTTACACAATTTTATGTGTGTAAATTGTGTAAATAGACAACAAACTATAGTACATTTCCAGAAATATATGTGCTGAATTTAGTCTGCCATAGGTGTCTCCACATAAAGGGTTAATTCCATGTCTGAGAACACGGGGTAGCCTGGGCTCTTGTTGCAGCCAGCAATACTGATGCAACACACAATAGCCAATAAGGATCAGAGAAGGATAGAGTGATAGCTAGGGATTATAGGGACCATTTGGTATTGGTTATGGTCTTAAATCTGGGCAGAATGGCAAAGGTATGCTATCAACTAACAGAATGAAGGATACAATTGACTAAGGCACAAGATTGTCAGAGCGGATATAGGTCTGAAACAACAGATAACTATATAGCTTATGGGCATATAAACAACAGATATATGTCATAATATACTCAGATAAATTCATAAGACTAAAAAAATTGGTGTATGAACTTTCTCTCTCTCTCAATGCAAACGAAGCCCAAAGAGGATGGTTCATAATGAACTCATTTACGATGATTGGTTCTTAGTAACAGCAGTCATTTCATTTTACAGAAAAACCTATGAAGACTTCATTTCTAATTTTATTTAACAAATCAGTATAAATTTGAATGAACTCATTACAATCCATCACCTCATGCTTACATATTACTTGGGAATTTACAATGAAATGATTACATTACAGATGACTGCCAAACAGACTATAAATATGTTCTTTCGGACACTTTAGGAAATTGAGTCATAGTAGTTCTATAAAGTCGTTGGTACTAAACACAAAAGATTTAAAGAAATATCATTCACACTATGCTTTGGCCAACAATCTGGATTCTACACCTCTCTCACACAGAAACTGCTTGGTAAGGACTCTATAATCCTCTAGTATTGCCATGACCTTGGTGAGCAGCTTATCATACTTTTCAATTGGTGAACGGTGAATTTCAAAATCATGTGCCACCAGAAATCTCAAGATTTTGTTATTATACAACAGTTATTTTGTTCTTGTACCTTAAGAATAAACTATAAAAACATAATCAGAGATCTATATAAAATAATACAAGCTTCTCTTTTTTCTTTTTCATTTTAATTTCCATTTTTTTATCTTTTTAATTTCTTCAAGAAAATTTTCCTTGAAACAAAGTAGATAGAGAAAAATGTTCATAGAGAAACATTTTCATAATGTTGAGGAATACAAAGAGGTTTTTTTGTTGTTGTTGGTAAAAGAGGAATACAAAGAGTTACAACCCTGTTCTATACAAGAAGTGAGTGAGAAACTATTTTACTACATTGGTGAAGTTGCCAAAAAGCTGCAAACTGAAGCTTGACAAGCTCTTTCAACGCGGCTGGTGAATTCGCCGAGGGCTGCATTTGGGGCTAACACACTGGGGTGGCTTCTCACAATATTTCGCATGATCCACCAGAGGCTTGGGCCCTTTCTCCTTTGAAGATTTCAACAAATTCAGATTCTTCATCAGAGCTTCAGCATCCATCTCCAAGCCTGTTTTCCAAAAGAGAGATATAAAAGAACCGAGAATGAATATACTCTTTCAGCATCATCATATTTAGGCAAATCAAGGGGAAATACTAGAATTAAGGTATACCAGCAAGTGCCCTCTTATGAGCAAAGAGGGCTGATTCATCTTCATCTTCCAAAGATTGAACCAACTCCTCCAACTGAGCCTCCAGATTTGGTAACTCCTCACCAACACCGAGATCAAACGACTCTGGCAGCAACTTTGCAATGTCATCATCATCAGCATCACTAACACCAAAGCTCTCCTCCTCCTGATGCTGGGTGAACCAGTAGTCACTGAACCACGGTGAGGTCTTCACCAGCTCCCACCATTCTGGCGAGAAATCCTCCACTTGCCGGAAAGCCGCTGGAATATACACAGGGGCATCAGGATTTAGGGTAGATCTTCCTCCTGACACTAGTGCCATCACTTCTAAATCACTTTATCTCTTCTCGTTCTTATCAGGCCTGTCAAGTCATTAGATCATTAGCATATAAATTGTTAACGACCATGCCTGCAGCTCATGTTTAGTGCCTGATTACAGTGAGAGGACTAGGCATGACTGGTACATAAACAAAATAACCAAAAGGCCAAAATATGCATAATTGAAAGGCACTCATGGTAGAATAAAAAACAATTCTTTATTTACAACTCCGTAAGAACCCAAGGAAGATAATCAACATTCGGAATCATGAACTGCACGAATAAAACTTAATCAGTGCAGCTTCATGACATGCTACTCTGAATTGCAGCCAGGAAGATAGGTTAAAATATTTCCATTTGTTTTTATTCCGATGTCATAAAGCACACCTCCTATCTTGCAATAACACTATGCTCTACAAACTACTTTATGGATAATTCTAAGTTGTAATCTATGAGTTGGAAAATCACTGTTTGCCACACAAATAACTCATAAATTTGAAACAGCAGGACCTTGCAGAAATAGTCTGAACCGACCTATAAGATCTTTCAGAAAGCAAAGGAGAGTTGCTGCTTGTGGGCAAAAAATAGGAAGGAATTCAGAACATCACTTTTAAGAGATTTAAAAGAAGCCTGAAGGACATTATTAGATATGATGCAACTCCTTAGGCTTTGGTTTTTATATATCTATTTTATAGCTCTCACCATGTACATTTGCTGTCATTCCCGTATTATGGAATACAAGAATTTTACTTATCCAAGAAAAACTCATAATTCCCTATTATTTCCTACTATGTATCTGCAGAAGAGATTCTAGAGTAAGTCTCTGATGTAATACCAAAGGTTAGAAGAACCCAACTGCAGCTAGTACAATAATCCACATACCTACAAGTTAGTTCCTGAAATTACGCAGTCCCCTTTTTTCTCAACAATCCAAGTCAATTTCCTTCAACTAGCATTCACCATCAAAGATTTCAACAATGAAACTGTAAAAACTATCGATATTACCATCTACCATAATAATGCTTTTTTTGCAACCATTTTTTTTTTTGTAAGTAAAAGATTGTTCCAAAAAGGGCAAACCCTGAAGAACATAGAAGCAGCTACAAAAGACAAGCCAAAAAAAATATTCATAATAAAAAATAAAAATAAAAAACAGACAAACCAAAAAACATCAAAGAAAAGGAAAGAACAAAAACCATCAATGAGAAGATAAAGACTATGGAGAATAATCAGAAATGGTTTATGTTTCTAAACTTTTTACTGCCTTTGTCATATTGTAGTTTTACATTATGAATCAAGCTTTTAGTAATGGAACATCCTGTGGAGAGTTTTTAAGGTGCAAAATCAAAGGGTGCCAAAGCATTTACAATAGTTGAGAAGCTTCAAAAAAATTTTGCGGATTACTTGAGTAAAGACATACATAGAAGTAATAAACAGCTCGAAGGTAACCCATCTGCCCAACTCTTTTCTTCGCTGTTTCATGGTATTATATCTTCCTTATTTCCCCTTGACAGATTTGTTATTTGGCCATATCGTTTGGTATAGTTTTTATTATTAAACTTACTCATTTAATAGATTGTGCAAAACCCTATGAAAATGAAAATACATCTCATTGGCAGATAGTTTCTGACCAAGAAAAACTGGGTTTGATTGAGGTAGATGGCTATCCTCCGAATATGCCAAACTTTCCCATGAACAGATTAGTTATTTTGCCAAATCACTTGATATTAAATTTGCACATATAATGGATTGTGCAAAAACCTATGAAATGAAAGTAAATATCGCTGACAGATGCTAGTTTTGACCAAGAAAGACTAGCAGTGATAGCAGAAGATGGTTATCCGCTGAATGCCAACCTTAAACCACATATGCTTCTGCGGGACCAAAGATCTCTCTCTTTTAGGGGATCAGAGACCTTCTAGAATACAAATTCATAATATTTGCAAGAAGGTCTAAACAACAGATCTAATAAACAAGCTGAACATTAAAATTCAAGAGACGCTTGAGCCTTCAACTAGGTATCATAGGTTTAAAAAAATTAGCCCTAAATTTTAGAAATTCTAAACTATAATTTTCATCAAGAGTTATCTGAAAACCACGAATCAAAAAGCCCAGATCTTCGAAACGAAAGAAGTTCGTAACAACAGAGAAGTAGATCTACAGGTCTCTATCAGAATCAAAGTTTTTAAGATTAAATAAACACCGATCATAAATTTAGACATCTAAAAAGGTCGTGCTTTCCATAAGTTCATTTTTTTTAATAACTAAAAAATTGATCGTGGAATTCAAAACTCCAAAACGGAAAATCTCATCGTCCATTGTCACATAACTATTCAAAAAAAAAAAAAAAAACTCTCCTAGATCTATTACTAGTTGACTTCGAGATCTAGTAATACCCTTGTCGTTCGCTACAAATGTTAAAAATCCTTACAAGAACACAGCTAGTTTTCGGGAAAATGGTGAATTCCATTACCGATCTACACGATCAGCGGTTCAACAATCAGATCAGCGAAAAACTTGAAAAAAAAAAAAAAAAAAAATACCCGATCAGATCTCACGAGAAACACAGAGTTCATGATTCATCAGCACCGAAAAAATTAAAGCTAATTACAACCCAACACTCCAAAAAGTTCACCACCGAAGAATCTAAGATCTTTCCATCAGATCTCATATATAAAAGAAAATTTGATTGACACAGAACCACAATCACAGCTTGATGCACAGTGATTATTGGAAAAAAAAAAAGAAGATTTGAGATCAAAAATCTGTTTTACCTTGAGAAAAATATCTCCGAGATCAATCTATTCTCCTACCATGAACCAGAGTAGATGCTGCTCCAGGGGCCGTGATGACCCAAATATATAAAGGCCGAGACGGGGATCCCGAAGCTCTTTGCTTCGGTACTCCGGACTTGAGGTTGGGAAACACTGAATCAATTGGTTTGGTTCAGACCGGCCATGGCCTGCCTATGAAATTAAAACGATTTAAAACCGGCTAGCAGCCGGTCACCCGTTCTCAGAGGTCAATACTCAAACCGTGTGGGCCCCGAACGAAGGTGCTCTCTTTTCCGCCCAATCAGTTTGACTCTTACCAAATTTATCTAGAAGGAGGATTCTTTCATATCCAACGGCTAGGATCATCTGGTCAAAATTAAAGATTTTCAATTATGGGACAATCAATGACATGGCCCACCTATCGGCATCTAAATCACATGGGTGGTAGGCTCGCATGGAAACGGGATCGTGATTTTGTGATGTCAAATTGTCATATAACATTTTTTTATTTCCAATCAGCACAAATCAGCATATAAGGATACTTTGGTAAATATAGATAAAAACTTTATTTCATATGTACAAAAATACCCTTAGCTTTTTGTGGTATCTCATTTTTTTTTTTTTTTTTTCGTAGGATTACTCAGTTCTGCTGACTGTCGCATCAGAGTGCAGACCTACACCATATGCCGGAGTGGCAAACATTAATACATACTTTGAATGTTGGTGGACGGGATTGAACCCACAACTTCTCTCTTAGAGCGATACAACAACCATTTACACAAAAAGTATTGGGTACCCTCTTGTCATATTGAACAATCCCTTGTCAAAGAGAAGAAATCTACTATTAATGAATGAAAAACTCATGAATATTTCCCCAATATATATATATATATATATATATGAGAATCAAAGTTGAAAAAAACACCTCTTTGAAAAGCAGGAGGAAATTCTTTAAAATTGATGGTATCAACAATATCAACATTTGCAATAACCTGTTTTCTATTCCTAAAAAGAATATGCAATCTAATTGATCCAAACAATATAACTTCTAGTGGGATCAGAGTGAAGGAAAAAAATCATAAATTGGATGAATTAAAAGGGATGGGAGTATGTGCTTCAGAGCATGTATTCAATATTGTCCTTTTGACAAGGCAACTTTGAAAAATCATCTCAAAACAGTGATTTCTTCTTCTACTTCTTGCTTTTATCCTCAAATTATGGTTGTAGCTTGAAAATATTTGCATCACCGCTAAGGATCAAAAATTTTGGTGGAAAGTGTAATTGAATATACAGATTCGTATTCGATATTCAATTAAACAATACAAATCCTATTTTTTAAATACCTGCTACATAATTATACTTGTATCCAATATCCAGATAAGTAAAGGGATTCAAATACAGATATGCCTAATCCACTCCATATTTGGTCTTTTTACAGCCTTCTTATATGCCCTATTAATCAATGGATTTTTTATTGACCTGGCCACACTAGATTAGATCATATTTATGAGTACCTTCATCACTTGGACCACTTTGCTAGGTGGCTCACCTAAGCATTATTACATAGTAAATGTGCAAGCCTACACCTGTTACATGTACTTACCATAAAACCGTTTAAGGTGAGGTCCTATTCAAGATTGGTTGGACACCATACTGGCTAGTCAGACCAAGTCAATTCAAACCAGACTCTTTGTTGGTTTGGTTCAATAAAAGCCAGAACTTACCACGACCGATAAAAATGGTTCAAAACAGCTACTTCGAGCCAAAGATCAAGTAAACCAGCTTATGAAACCGGGTTGAACCAGCAGAATATTTTAAAGCATTTGTTTTGTTTACCAACGTGAATCATGATCAAATCAGGTTGAATGGGAGCAAACTGCCTCTCCAAATCGGTTGCATTAGCTCACCTAATTTAGACTTTAGGTTTAAAGGTACCAAATCTTGTTACACACATAGTAAGCCTTTGGTCTCTTCTATCACGTGCTCGCTTCCATCCAAAAATGGGGATATGTGATGGGAAGCTACTCACATTCATCCAAAAAGGAGGATTTGGGGAGCCACTTGTATCTTGGGAAAGGCAATGGCAACCTAACACTTAGAAGGATGGCAACCTAAACTACATAAAAATGGGGAAAGTAAGTTGAAGGGTTGTTCTCCAATTTTAGCAATTCTGATCTCTAACTATTTCTGTTCAGAGTCTTCACTTTGAGAAAGGTTCCTTTACCCAAGGAAACTAGCAACTTTGGATGCTGCACCTAGCAGCTTTCCCACCACTTGCACCTTTGAGTAAATTGAAGTTCACTCATTATCAAGATGGTCCATATCTTACTAAAGTTCACTCGTCTTCATATATTCTAAGCCCCGCCCCTTAATATTCAAGTTTCAGGTGTTAGAAACATGTCAAAACATGAATAGTGAGTAGGCGACACCCTTTTTTTTTATTTTTATTAATGGAACAATTTCTCCCCCTTCAACGAATCGCTGGGGGTGCTTGTCGGAGAAAGAGGGGTGTGCACAACGAAACAAGGGAATGAAAGGTTGCTTTGCATTGAAGATAAAATCTATGGATGAAAAAAAAGGACCTGTCAACTGCTGCAACCTAGTGTAGGACCCACAACATGGCTGGAGAGGTAGGACATAGATGCAGAACTGCACATAGATTGCAGTTGAAAGGACTTGAACTTGTGACGTGTCTCTGAGAGAGGCAGTGCCACAACCACCAGGGTGGAGAGATATCATGTTAGCACACACCAATGCCTAACAAGGTCTGATATCAAGTGTGACACCCCCCCTGATGGGACACTCAGGAGGGGGAATCAAAAACCTCCAAAAAGTGAATTG
>JAOXJP010102909.1:0-14336 GCA_025762735.1 Platanus orientalis | reverse complement strand
TGTTTTTGGCACTCCAACATGTTTCTTATTCTTTTTTTTTTTTTTTTTTTTTTGAAAAGACGAAGTAATATATTAAAAAAAAGAGAAATACAAGAAAGGCGACCCCCATACAGCACGAGAAATGCTCACAAAGCCTACCCCAATTAAAAAAGAACACCAAAAGGAAACAACAAGAAACTACAATATAAAAGAGTGCCATTTGAAAACCCACAAACTAAAGGATTGGATACTTCCTTTAGCACTTGGCAGGAGCCTACTCCAACACGTTTCTTCAATAGCTCAATAGGCTTATGACAAAAGGACCCTTTTCTTTTCTTTCCTTTTTGATACTAAGGCTTTGGTGGAGTTCTTACTGTGGGCAGTTGAAGGTGGAATGTATAAGGTTTTTTCTGTGTTAACTAGAAGGCTGTTTTTATTTCTCATATCTAATTTGTTGATGACACTTTAGGCTTTTATAATGATGACCAAAGTCAAAGCTGAATACTTGGATGTGTGTTGAGAAGCTTTGAAGTAGTCTCTGCCTTTGGTCAAAGGGTGAATTCTACAAAGAGCATTGTCTATGGGGTCGAGGATATGGCGCACCCTCAAGACCTCACCTTAAGTCTAGGATGTAAGGTGGGCGAGTTGCCAACTACCTATCTTGGCCTTTGCCAGTGTACATCTTTCAAAAGGAAAGATATATGGAATTTAGTTGTGGAAAAAGTTTAGAAGAGGCTATTAGGCAGGAAAAGATCTTAATTATTTGGGGGGAATATCAGTTTTTGGAAGGATATATGGGTTGGGAATAATCCGCTAATGGTAACATTTTTTAACATCTTTCAATTAGCAATGGATCATCAGGCCTTGGTAGCAAAGTGTCACGATGATCTTAGTGGGACCTGGATACCGAGATTGAGGAGAGAGCCAAATGATTGGGAGGTTTGAGAACTCATTAATCTATTGGAAACTTTAGGCAACTTGAATCCTAACAATGAGAGGAGAGATAGTTGGGTATAGAAATTGAATTAGAAAGGGTAATTTAGTTCTAAATCATTCTATATTGAGTTATAAAAAATTTCAAGGACTTGGTTTCCTCATATTTGGATTCTGTTTATACCATTCAAAGTTACGTTCTTCATTTGATGTTTCTACTTGGATACAATTCTAACTCTTGATCATCTACAAAATAGAGGCTGACATTTGTTAACAGATGCATTTTATGTATGACTGAGGAGGAATCAGTCAACCGTCTATTTATTCATTGTCCTACGACAAAAGGTATGTGGTACTTTTCCTCTCTCATTTTCAATCTGCATGGATCTTTCCAATGTATTTCAATGATTTGATTTCAGGGTGGGATGTGTGTGGAATTGGTAGTTTTATTAGGAAATTGCTTTACCGAGAGCAATTTGTTGGAAAATATGGAAGGAGAGAAGTAACAGAATTTTTGAGGGCAAACAACGAAGTTTAGATCATTTGAGAATCTATATATACAATCTACTCTATTAGTGAATGTCAGTGGGTGGGTCCTTTGATGAGAAGGAATGGTATGATCTATGGAGTGAAGATTCATAACTATTTGGAGTGTTTTGGGGTATTGCTAATTTCTAGTAGTTGGTAATCACCTTCCCAGTGATTCCTATCACATGTATGTTCTTGTTTTTGCCTTTACACATTTTCAATAAATGATCTCATTACCTTTAAAAAAGAAAAGAAAAGAAAAAAAACATCTAGGGGAAATTAACGCTTCTGAAGGTGTCTTTGGTGAGCATCTCTATTTATTTTCTCTCTTTTTTGTGGTTCCTATTTTTGTATTCAAGAAAATAGAGCAGATCCAAAGGAATATTTTGTGGAAAGATTTGGAAAATTCCTTCAATTTTCACCTTATAGAATGACATAAAGTCTGTAGACCAAAAGATTTGGAGGCATTGGATTGAGACTGTCGCTTATGTGCAAGTGGATATGGTGCTTTGGAAGGGAGGGAGTATTATTTGGAACGGTATTTTTTTGAGAACATTGTCCCATTCAAGGAAGGATTAGTTGGATGGTGGGGAAATGGCGTTGGTACTCATTTTGGGGAAGACAAATTGTGTGGCGGCACATCATTGTTGAAGATGGGTTTCCCCGATATATACAAAATAGCTTTGAACAAGGAAGTTAAGGTGTTTGAATTACTTTGGGAGAGATCAGGGATCAAAATAGAATTATTTGGCTACAGACTAGCTTTGAACAATGAAGCTAAGGTCTCTTATTACATTGAGAGAGATTCAAGATAGGACTGTTTGGCAGCCCCTCCTTAGGTGAGGCATGTTTGATTGGGAAAATTAACATTCACTTCTTTTCTTTTCTTTTGTTGTTGTTGTTGTTTTTTTTTTTTTTTCGGATGAATAACAAGAATTAACTCACCCACTTGTTTACCAAGCTGTTTGGAGAGCTACAATATACAACTTGAGATAGAAGACAGATGAGCATGGACCCAATATAGTTGTGGTATTTTCTAGATGCTTTCTTGCTTTTGACATCTTTTGTCCTTGACACACTATCTTGATTGAATGGAAAGAGATTTTGTTTCAGCTGATCCCTAGCAAGATTCAATTCTTCATATGGGCTGCAACATAAGATAGCATCTTAACACTTTTCTTTTTTTTTATGTGTAACCATGAAATTTTATTGAAACAAAAAGAGAGGATACAAGACAGCTGTGAGAAACAAGCCAAGCAAAAGAAGAAAGCTACATTAACAATTTGGCAAATGGTCCCCTACAAACCCTTCAGGCTGCCCAACACTCCACCTAGCTAACTTGTCAGCCAATGCATTTTGATCACGTGGAATATTTTGTAATACAACCTTAAATTCTTCAATTAGGACCCTTATTTCATAAATAAAGTGTCGCATCCTCCACGAACCACACTTATTTTCCTCTCCCCTAGCTAATAATTGTCTTGAAATCCCCTTCCACTATACAATCTCTAATATTCTTGCTCTTAATCATACTCAAGCTTTCAAGCAAACCAAGAAGTTCAGCGCGAATGACATCGCTTGTCCCTATCAGGCCCCCTTTGGCACAAACAATATATCCATGATGGTCCCTCAAAATACAACCATACCCCGGTGGCCTCGGGTTTCCAAAAGTTGCCCCATCGAAATTATCTTTAAACAGGCCCATGCATGGATTAACCCACTCCAAGGCAAAGACTTGCTTCATGGAGGGAGATACCGAAATGCATTTGACCCAATCCTAAATGATGTCACTCAAGGAACATTCTTTAAATTCCTTTTTCACCAACACCCACGACCCAATTTTGCACGGCAAAGAATCGATAATTGTTCATATGTTCCTTTTTTTTTGTCCTAAAAAATTCTCTTGTTCCTTTCTTTCCGCACGTCTAGACGATGCCATGTAACAGAACCCCGTTAATTCCGCCTCCCCATTGATGAACAAGGTCTATAAGAGTCCCCGGAAAGACAAACTATAAGGATAGAACATTCTTAAAAGAAAAAAAAAACGCTACATTTTGTAATTATGTCACAATGGATAAAAATGTGGTTCTCTGATTCCCCATCATTTCCACATAGAGGACACACCAAAAGGGAAAGGGCCATGAAGGACCATCTTTTCTGAAGGACATCCATGGTAAGATAGGCTACCTAGTTAAATGCCTTCACCTGAGGAGGAACAATAGAATTCCAAGCTTTGTGGGTAAGAAAGTGACTAGGAAGAGAGTAATTTCCAGATAAAATAGACAAAAAAGAGTTGGAAGAGAATATACCATCAGAAGAGGGAATCCAAATCTTGATCCCCTCTCGATAAGTAGACCAGGTGAAGATCCTCCATAAGATTACCTACCAAGGGAACTTCCCACTCATAGAGATCATGAGTAAAATTAAGATGCCAAGAAGGACAAATAGAATCTTGGGATAATATATTAGCTACCTTGGCATCCTTATGAGAAGCAATACAAAATAGGTGAGGATAAGCCAACTCAAGAGTGGAATTACCCCTCCAAAGATCCTTCCAAAAATGGGTCTGTTCACCATTACCTATGGCAAACTGAGTGTGAGGATAAAAGAGAGAACTCATTTGAAGAATATGTTTCCAACGTAAGGAATGAAAGGATAGCATCAAGACCATATCTGTTAAGAATGATGGGATGCCATAAGCTCCCCTACTCTGTAGCGAATTTCCATAACCATTTCCTCCGTAATGTCATTTTTCTCTCCTTCAATCTTCCCACTCTTACCTCCCCTTGCTCCTTAGCCTTCACAACCACATCCCACTTCACAGGATGATACTTCTAATTGTGATCACCACCTTACTGGGCAATTTGAACAGAGACATGTACATCGGGATATTTGACAAGGCTACTGATGCAGTACAAACCCAAGCAATTGAAGTTACCAGTCTTAGATCAATAAACTCCAATCAGTCCACAACAAGTAGCAACATGAAACAACTTAATTCAAGAAGATTCCATCACCTATAGCAAGCAACACATGTAATTTACAATGCAACAAGCACTTAGGTGTTGTGTCAAACACCTTATGTGTAGATTATTCCTCACAACAACGTGTATTAAATTGTGGGTTGGTTGATTTCTTCAAATCTCAAATAAACAATAACTCCCAAGGCTACTAAATGGAAGAACAAAGTGTGGGAGTACTTTGGGTTTTAAAAGAATGACATGGGAGCCATTATTAAGGTAGCCGTAGGTATAGGAGATATTGAGTTTTGAACATGAGAAACTATAGGGACAGGAGTTTTATGTCCGCCACATTGTATGGGGTGTGATTATCTTATGGAGATTGAATGGCTAGCAAAGATATGGGTTGCTGGAAAATCTGGATAGCAAGAAGAGTATGGTTAGGTTAAAAATTCAAAGGTGGGTATGGGATTTTAGTGCAACCGATGGGTGATTATGGAGCTGGGTGATGAAGATGGGAGAAGATGGTGAGAAATTAAGGTTGCTGGTTATGGAGGCAGCAAACTTTAATGGAGGTAGAACAAAAAAAAAAAAAAAAAAAAAAAATAATGGAGGAGAAGAAGAAGGAAAAAAAGATAACAATGATAGTACCTATGAAAAATCACCAATTCACGTACCTTTGACATCACCATCCATGGTTCCAACTTTGGCACAAGAATGGAAAGAGAAAGAGATCTACTCATGTAGAGAAGAAATCCATCAAGAAACTTTTATTCAACTTCATTGTCTAATTGAAGGGAATGACTCTCCTTTTAAAACCCACGATAGGTAGGGTTTCCCTCCCTTGCTTACATAAAAAATAGAAACCAAAATAAAATAAAAAGGAGCTAAAATCATCCCCCCTCTATGGACTGGTTGACCTAACCTAAATTTGGCTCTTATTACATAATACCAACAATGCCTAATAACAAAAACGATAATACCCTTTATGTCCCTACTTCTAATACTTAATTACTTATGAAATAAAGCAATAAAACCCATTAATAAAGGATCCAAACAGCATATAGTTTTCTCCCTTTGACATGTCCCATGAGTACCAAGATAGTCCTCTTGTGTGGACCCCACTAGGTCCATGTGTGGGTCCCACCTTGCCTTTCATGTCCTCATCAGCTACCTTAATCAAAGTTATTCTACCACTTAAGGAGATGTAAGATCTCTTTCAACGTGCTAGTTTCTTTGACACCACTTGCACAACTGGGTCCCAAAAGGATATAACTTTGGGATTTCCACTGAGAGGCATACCTAAATACTTCAAAGGCCACCTACCCACCTTATTACCTATAACCCCCACAAGATCCTTTGATGCAAACATTGGAGAAAAGGTGGGACCCACACGTGATTTGGTGGGGTCTACACGAGAAGACACATGGAGGAATATCTTATGGAGTCTTTTAGTTTAGTATTTGTGCTTTATTGAGTTAGTTATTGTTATAGTTAATATTTTATGAGTAATTAGAGTCTAGGACATGAGGACCATTATGGTTATTGTTTTTGGGTTTTTTAGGAATAAAGCATTATTACTGAGGGTATTTTATTAATTTTAGTAAGTCAACAAGTCAAAGTGGCGCTCTCTTAGAGTGCTGGTTGAAATCCTCTAGAAGGGCTTGATTTTGACACTTTTTGTCTTAAGAAAGTCAATGTTTTATTTTGAGTTTATGAAAGTCTTAGGTATCAAGTAAGCTAGTAGTTTAGGAGTTTTTAATGTGGTTTCTTGCTATTTTCTTGAGTTTGTGAGCCTATATATAGGGTTGCACGTTTTTGTATTGGTATGATGAAATTATTAAAAAAATTAGTAGGTTTCTTGCTCTCCATGAGTGAAACTCCTTTTGTTCTTCAATTTTTTGGTGCCTAAACTTGAACCCATGGATGGTGATGTTCTAGGGTTTGTGAGATAAGTGATTACTGCACACAAGGTGTTTTATTTATTATTCTTCTTCTCCTTTCTTCTTTTCTTTTGTTCTTTGTTATCTAGTTTTATAGTTTCTTGAATTAAGTGTGTGCAACCTAAGTTTTTATATAATTTTATATAGCTAGAAATCTTGAAATAACTTGAAATTTGGTATACATACTCCTCATATATGTTAGAATTCACCTTTTCAAATTTCAGAATTTTTCATACACAATCAATGGCATTTTGGTAATTTTGGGTTTTTGTCCATTAATTACAAAATTGCCATTTTGGGTTTCTTTATTATCTTTTCTCCGTCTTTTCTTGTTTCAGTTCTTTTAAACCTCTCTAATCAAGTTTCTTCTTCTATTTTCATTAAATTTGAATTACTTAAAGTGTGCTTAAAGTTCGATTCGTAGTTCTTTAATCTTATTCTTGTTTCTGCTACATATCTTGGGTTTTATTGAGATTCTGGGTTATCATTCTACATTAACTTTGGTATCATCTCTTTTTTGTTGCATCAATTTTGGTGTCAGAGCTTGTGTGCTACATCATCCTCTAGAACACCATCATCTATATGAATACCAATCATGCAAGATTTTTCCATATTCACTATTAACCCGGAGATCACTTCAAATATATTGAGGCATAATTCAATATATCTAATATTCTCCCGATCAGTTTTGAGAAAAATGATGGTATCAACAGTAAGCTGCAAATTAAACACCTTAATTCTGTCACCCCTTATGATAAAACCTTCCACCAGATGAACTTGCTATGCCTTTCTTAAGATAGCACTTAAACCATTTGTCATAAGAGAGAAAAGGAAGGGAGACAATGGGTCACCCAGTCCTAGTCCCTTAGATGATTTAAAGAAACTTTTGGAGGTTTCATTCACTAATATTGAGAAAAAAGGAGCCACTATACAGCCTTCCATCCACTTGATCCATCTCTCCCCAAACTTTTTTTTCCTCGACTCAAAAGAGGAAGTCCCAATCAACTTTGTCATAGGCCTTCTCCATATCTAGCTTGCACACCACCCTTACTCCTTAGATCTCTTTCTCATGTCCAGAGACATTCATTTGCAATCAAAATGCTATTCATAATTTGCCTTTCATAAATAAAAGCATTATGAGAAGAAGACCTCTTTAGACCTTAGCCTCTTGTTTAGTTGGAGAACCAGGGCATCTTCAGCTAGAGGACAGTCTCTGTGGTGGCTAGTTTCGGCAGCGGTTTATTAGTCTTTGTGGTTTGAGAGGAATAGCTGTATATCTCAATGCAGTGGTGAACCTGTAATTAGTGTTCTCAGCAAAACCAAGGGGAGAATTTTCTTTTGGGCTAAACATTGGAATGGCTTTGAGAATACTAGTTGAAGGGAGATATCAAAGGGTTAGTTAGATATGTTTGGTAGATGAAAACCCCTCTTAGGGATTTTTTTTTTTTAATTATCCAAAAATAAACCTTAGAGGGGTTTCATCTATAGTTTGTAGTTTTGTTGCCGTAAGGGATGTTTTACTCACTTGGGGTGTCTAAAGTTTTTGGGGACATCTTCTGGTCACATTTTTAATAAAAAAATATTTTGCTTATCGCCCGTTTGAATGCGCATTTACTTACTCTCCCTCCCCCATCCATGCATGCATTTGCACAGCTGCACAACTCATTATATTTTACCCCCAAGGCAGTGCTCAGACCTTAGGTGGTAGAGCAAACCAGCCTAATTGTGAACCTGAACAACACCATATTTTTACCACAGGTCTTAGATATACATGCTTAGAAAATTAGATAGTGTAGTGAGATATGGATGAGGGACATTATGTTTAACCTTGTGAGAAATTGTTAGAAGCAAAAGCCCTATGAGAAAATTGCCAGCCTTCTGGGCCCATATGTGCTATCGTATTTAAGCAAAGCTTTCATGAATGCGAGAAGTGCTTGTTTAAGTACTGAACTATGAGGAAGCATGCTTAAAGGAGATTTTAATGTATTGTGTTGCTTTATGTATTGGTTTTTAATGAGTGTATATTTAACTATATCTTTAAAACATAGTGTATCCGTTATTTGATTCTGTTAGCAGTTTTTTTTTTTTTTTGAGCCACAGTTTTTGCATATGTACATGAGTTTCTCTCATTTTATTTGGGGTACTTTGTCATCTTTTTAGTGCTATCTGAACCTGAGTTTTTTCCTTTCTCTTTTTTCTTTCTTCTTCCTTGAAAAAATCTTACAGGTGGAGTATTATTTCAGTGATGCAAATCTGGCTACTACTGACCATCTGATTAGATTCATCAACAAAGATCCTGAAGGTTTTGGTAAGATATTTGTTATTTTATGTTCAAATTCTTAGTATTTAAAAAACAATTATGCTCAAATTCTTACAGGGAAAGTTTCATGGTTTCACTTTTTTTTTGGTATGTTTATGGTGATGTCAAATTCCAGTTGCTTTTACATGAATGCTACCATACTTGCATCTCAGAATTATCTGTTCTCTTATCTCCTGTAATCTTAATTTCTTTGTTGCTGCTTTATAGCTTACTATTTTTCTGATTTGTTCAATTTCTTTCTCATTCATCAATGTGATAAATCTGAACCATTAAAATGGTCAGTTGCTCCGTGGTTTCAATCAAGCAACGATTTTTTAACCTTTGGACAGTAAGTCTTCAACAAGCCTTAGATAAGGTAGAGTTTAGAAGGTGCCAGCTGCTTTGTTGCAGTAAACCTGCTTGCTGTAGATTGAGCATAAGAGAAGAAGAAGAAGATAGAATAAGAAGAAAAGAAGAGAGATTTGGTACAAATGGGAGAGAGTATCGTCTATGGGTCGATTATCCTCCTTTGCTTATTATAAATAATAAAAATGGATAGATTTTCCCAAGTACAAATACTTATTCTAATATACGCCATATAAATGACATAATTGTCCTTGCATACTCACAACACTTCCTGCCCCAAGCTGGTGCATAGACATCAGACATGCCCAGCTTGCTCAAGATACCTGGAGATGTAGTCTACTCACTCCTTTTGTCAAGTATCAGCAAGGTGATCTTCTCTTTTTACACATAGAGAGTACAAATAGCTCTTGAACTCAATTTTTATTTTTATTTTTATGAAGTGTTTTTTTTTTAAATAATTTTTTTGATGAAATGTTTGTCAACCTCGATATGTTTAGTCTCGCCATGATGGACAGGATTATGGGCAATGTTGATTGCAGCCTTGTAATCGTAATATAGTCTCATAGGAGCAGTAGTAAAAAATCCCATTTCCTTCAAAAACATTCATAACCAAAGGAGCTTGCACAACATGCAAACACAGACTGTTTTTTTACTTATTCATGTAACAAGATTATCACATACAAAGGTACAATACTCCTATCTGTCCAAGAGCCAGCTCAGTCATTGTCAGTTTAAATTTTTATTTCATATGTCCATGTGGATCAAGTAATAGACCCTTTCCTGCTCATGATTACAAATACTAAAGACTTCTATGAGCTGCTTCCAAATGTTTGATTTTGGGTACTTGCATTTATTGACTTACTATACTTATTGCATAAGCAATATCAGGAGGAGTGAGTGTCAAATAAATGACTCTGCCAACTAATCTTTGAAGCCTGCCAGCATCAATTAGAGATGGTTTGTTATCATCACCTAACTTATGATTCAGTTTGATAGGAGTGCTAAGTGGTTTACACCCCAACATGTCAGTTTTCTTCAGTAGATTAAGAACATATTTTCTCTGTCAAGCAAAAATCTCCTTGGATGTAGCAACTTCTATTCCAGGAAAGTTCTTCAATATCCCCAAATCCTTAATAGCAAATTCCTTCACTAAGTGGTCCTTCAGGTTCTTGGTTTCTTGTGCATCATTGCCTGTCATTACTATATCATCAACATACATAATGAGGGTCGTAACTTTGCCATGATTACGTTTGATGAATACTGTATGATCTGCCTGCCTTTGATTATAACCATAATTCCATATTGCTTTCCTGAACCTGTCAAACCATGCTTTTGTTAACTGTTGTAACTTTTAACCCATGCAATGCTTTCTCTAACCGATATGCCTTTCCACTGGATTAAGATAATTTGAAATCTGGAGAAATTCTTATATACACCTCTTCCTCCAAGTCTATTTTTTACATCAAATTGGTTGAGAGCTCAGTGTTGATATGCTGCCAAAGGTAACAGAACTTGTACAGAGTTCATCTTGGCCACTGGTGTAAAAGTTTCCTGACATCAACTCCATACATTTGTGTATATCCTTTTGCGGCCATTCTTGTCTTATATCTCTTAGCCAATCCATCCGTTGTATACGTAACTGTGAAAACCTACTTGCAACCTACAGGGTCCGTTCTTTTGGAAAATCAACCAACTCCCATGTAGAATTAATGATTATGATGAAATTGGAAGTGAAAGTGGATGAGGAAGTAGTCTCTTTACTCCTGTACTTTGAAGAGAGGAGTTTTTATTTGAAGAGAAAGTAACAAATTCAAAGAATGTAACATTCATGGACACAAAACGTTTTTTAGAAGAAGGATGATAGCACTTATAGTCTTTAATTATCGAAAAAAAAAATGATAGCACTTATAGCCTTTCTTAGTAGGAGAGTACCCATGAACGATGCATTTCAAGGCTTTGGGATAAAGTTTGGATCGATAAGATGCACGAATGTGAACGTAGCAATTACAACCAAACACTTTGGGTGGAATAGGAAAGAAAGATTACTGTAGGGAAAGAAGAGAGTGGAGTTTTAAATCTCAAAACTTGAGATGACATGCAATTCATGAGAAAAGTAGTAAGAAATGCTTCAGACCAAAGAGTCTTGGGGACATTCATGGTGAACAGTAATGCTTTGGTGATTCCATCAAATGACAGTTTTATCTTTCAGCCACACCAGGGGGTATCTACACGAGGTCTGGTGAAGGATGCCACTGTCAGTTAAATAAAATGCAAGACCAGTAGACATACATGATTAACCTTTATCCAAATGGAGAGTTTTAATTTTAACATCAAATCGGGTACTCACCAACTTATGAAAGATTTTAAATATAGAATAAACTTTACTTTTTGATTTTAAGAGATTAATCCCCATGTCACATGAGAATAATCATCAATACATGTCCCAAATACTGAAAACCAAAAAATGAAGTCATGGTGATGAGGACAAGGGAGCAAGGTGGGACCCACACTTGGCCTTGGTGGGGTCCACGAAGGAAGACACATGGGTGGACACAAGGATACGCATGAAAAAGTTTTGGTTGTGTTTGAGAGTCTTTTAGTTGAGTTTATTTTGTTATTTCATAGTTTAATTAAGTATTAGAGTTAGGGATATAGAGGGTATTTTGGTTTTGGTAAAGTGAGGGTAATACAGTCTTTTAAGTTTTTTTATTTATTATTTTTTATTATTTTAAGAAGCCATTCACGATGGAAAAGGGGAAGGAAATTGTGAGTTGTATTTTTTAAAAGGGGGAAGTCTGTATTTGCTTATTTTTTTAGGTTGTTAAATAGGGGAGAAGGGGATGTAATTGAGTATGCTACATGAATAAAGATTATGAAAATTTTTGTTTCTCTCTCTACATGAGTGGGTTTCTTCTTCTTTCAGCCTTTGGCGCCAAGTTGGAAGTCTTGGTTTGTGATTTCCAAGGTAGTGGGATGGTGATTTCTCATAGGTACGATTATTTCTTCTTCTTCTTCTTCCTTTTTCAGCCTGCAACTCCACTTCTCTCATCTTCCTCTTCAATTTTTTTCCGACTGAAACCAATACCCTACTTATTGTAACCCTACGTAAGACAGAAAACCTCCATTACCATCAACCCTTTTGCTGTCCTATCAATTACTGCCTCACTGTTAACCCAAATCAACTCAAAGAAGCCCATGTACCCTGCTGTAACACCAGTCCTCTATCCCCCATAAAACAATACAGAATACTGGTTAAACTCAAATCTGTCCAGGCCATCTAACTCTATTCCTGGTATATTCAATGGCTTAGAGGTCATTTTTTTATAGGTTTTTTATTGCCAAGTGGACCTCACACATCCAGACTAAGGATCATATTGAGGTTCTTAGATCAGCCATAAACCTGGGAGTTAGTGCTGGGGTTCATGGGTAATGATACATACCCCTAAACAACTGGTTGCTGCTATACATATATTGGCTACTCATCTTCGTACCTACCTAATATTAAAGGGGGTCTTGAATTGATCTGCTAAATGCATTCTACAAATTCTGGGCTGCTGCCAATCACATGTTTGATAAAATTCCTGAATGAGGTTTGTCCTGACATTAAAATTTCTTGCCACTACTATATGTATATATATATGTGTGTGTGTGTGTGTATCTGCCATTGGGGTTATCTAGGATGTATTGCCTGTGTGCTGCATCCAGAGTTTTGATGCTGCATCACATGGGTGATGGATCCCATATCAGTATGAACAATTTCAAGTTTCAAAAGATAAAGTGCTCCTATTTTATGGCAAGAATAAGAAGACCTATAATGTCTGGCTAGCTCACATGTTTCACATAGTAGTGATTTATTTGAAATAGAAGAAGACAATTGAGGATATAGTTTTTTTAATGCCAATAATGAAGGATGTTAGACGTTGATGCTAACACATCAAATTATTATGCAAACTACTACTATCAACAGAAATAGGCTGATGAGCTTGGGAAATTGCAAATGATGAGTTGTGTAGTAGATAGAGGCCTCCCTTTTCATGACTATTGCCAATCATCGTCCTCATCACCAGGTCCTGAAACATATAACCAGAATGATAGAATGTAATACTACATTTCAAATGGTTATGTTACTCACAGAAAGAAGATTAGTAGAATAATTCGGGACATGCAAGGCAGAATGAAGGGACATGGAAGGGGACACAAACAATGTCTTTGCCACAAATAGAGGAGAAGTTGTTAGCACCCCTAACTTCATCCCTACCAAAACACAATTAATAGGAAGAAAAAACAGAGGACGTACCAATCATGTGGTCTGTATCTCCTAAATAAGTGATCTAGGATGTGTTAGGAGTGGCAGGGGAAGCATGATAGGCTGAATCAGAGGTGCCTGATTGAGCAAACTGAGATGTGGAGGTGGAAGGAGAGTCCAATTGGGCCATAAAATGATTTGCCTTAACTTCTTCTTTATAGAAAGTGGAACCATCATATTTAAGTCCTGGGTTGATGTACTGCCAAAGGGTGCCAAAGGGAGAACCAGTAGTTGTAAGTTGTAACAGAGTGGGCACTGGAACAAAAACTACCACTGCGACCAGAACCAGAAGGAAATCGTTGTGGAGGACCCATGAAGATATCATCACTGCTCTTTGGTATGGTGGAAATGTCTACAGTGTTCATATTTCAGCTTGTTCACGTCATCAATTGGCACACTACCTGTCCGTCTATGTACTACCTCTTCCTCGCTCACCAGTTCTACGCCCTCTCTAAGATGATGAGCTAAATGCTAGTTTTTCAGAAACAAACACTGATTTTTCAGATGTAGAGGATGGTAGCATGGTATTTCATTTACTTTCCTCGTTCTAGAGATAGACGTAAATTTGATTCTGGGATGGCTGAGGTTCTTTACCTACTATCTGAATACGGATCTAATCATACTCATGATTAATGCTTGTAAGCAGCTCAAAAATCCTGTTTCTTTCAATCATCTTCTTTATCTTGGAAGCATCACGAGGACAATCAGTTTAATAATCCTGGTAATGACGTAGTTTTTTCCACATTCGCCTCAATGCGGAGAGGTAGGAATATAAAGACTTAGTTCCTTGTTTCAACTGGCAAGTACCAACCTGCAACCGATATATTTTGGCAGTGTTTTCAACTTGGGTATAAGTTTGAGCTACCGCATCCCAAATCTCCTAAGCAGTCTTCAAAAATAAGAACCCACTACTAATATCAGGTTGCATAGAATTCAATACCCATGACATAATAATGGAATTTTTAGCACCCTACTTATCATATGTAGAGTCTTTAGGATCTGTGATGCAGCACAATAGAGAT